>VZTN01021422.1:55320-91933 GCA_013400515.1 Erpornis zantholeuca
TGAGGAATAATTTCTGAAAGTTGACAGCCAAGCAACGGGGTAGCAGCTTGGCAAAGAGAATCATCTCAGTATTGGTAATTCAATTTAAAGGCCTGGAATTATCTTTAGAAACATCAGTGCTTCTTGCAGTGCTGCTGCTCTTGATGATGTAAATGTGCACCATTATCTAGAGAGACAGCACAGGAACTACTACAGAACAGAACAACACTTCAGTGGTGAAGAAGAGCATATTTCTAAGCTAAAAGCAAGCACTATTCTTTGAAGTAACACTTGAGAGAAATGGAAAATACTAATATTGCTAATGCAGTTCAAGGAATATATGCAATAAAACATGAAGCTCTGCATGTTAGATAGAAAACACGAATTTAAAAAATGTGTATAAATTATTATTCATTATTGTTTTTCCAGAGGAATTTATTCAACCATCATTAATTTGGAAGATTCAGTTGCTTAATACATGGCTTTTGGTGAAGTGCTTTTTAATCACTCTGAGTTTTTTGGAAGTACAATGTATTCTCTGGAATGAAGCTAAATAGTGTCGATAATCAGTATGCTAAAAATCTACATTTGCCAGAGATTCACTTTTAAATGAGTCATCAGGAGGGTGAATTCCTTCATGAAGGTAACAATGGCCAAGCTATTTTCATGTGTTTTGAGCAATGAAAAAAAAAAATTCAAATAGACAAAATGATATTTTAATAAAAGGTAGTATTAAACTGGAAAGAAAATTACCAATTAAAGATCTCCTTTTGAAAAATTTAGCACCACTAGGCACTACTGCCACTTTAGTGCAACTCCTCCTTAAATACATACCAAAACTAAACACAATAGTCAGATTTCTGTAGATTTTATCAAACCTCATGAAAGAAGATACCTTGTGTGCCTTAATGGAAGTATTCTTATTGGCAGCTCTAAGGACTGACCTCCTCTCCAGATGAGACTGCAACAGGGTGACTTTAAGCTTTCAGCAATCACTGCTGATAAAGCCTCAAAGAACTTCAGCTAAGATTCAAGTATCTTCTATTGAGGTGGCAACAATTTTGGCTGAGAAGTATCAATCTAACTCTCAGTTGAGTGAGTATATGCCATAGGATATTTCCTGAGATTATCAGCGAAAATGGTGCAGACACATAAAAATAGCTACATATTCAAAAAATAACATTAATCAAGTATTTTTGGTGGACTGCTCAACAGCAGCAGGAGAGCTACATGTTATTTTCTGATTATGGCCTACAGCGTATTCAAATAAAGTTTTTCTCTTATAGGATAAAGCAGATACATAATTTATTAATTATGCACATTCATTAAACTTTGCAGTGTAAAAGTATTTTATTAGTTTAAACAGTAAGGAAAATACAATGGTGCAAACAAAGATCTCTTTTGCAATGACGTGCTGTATAGGACTGAAGTAACAACACAGGCAAAGGGAACATGCCAGCACTTGGAAAGCCCCAGAAAGTCTGCGAGAGCAACAGAAAACCCAGGTATAAATGCTACATGTAGGGAAGTCAATGCCATAGCAGGAAAATGAGGTTTTTGGTGTCTGTATGTAGGATCATAGGGAGTTCTCAGGTTTTATTTATTCTTTTAGTATTTTTAATAGCGATCACATCAGATTTCTCTTAATAAAAAGCCTTGCTAGGAGGAGCTTTAGAACAAACGAAAACCAATAAATTGTACACTGGTACTAAATAAACCAAGAGAGGTAAAGAAACTGAAATATTAAATAATTGAGCAATTAACATAATTTTTTTTTAAATGGCTCCAGGGAAATGACAGACTATTAATCCAGTGGGAAAATGGACAGATTAAGACTTAGTTCAACAAAAATAAGGGAAAAATTTATTTACTGTCTACCTGATACAATGCCAAAGAATTAAAAGAAGTGGTGTATGGTATCTAGCATTGGGGCTTAAAAACAATTTTAAACCAGATTTAAACAAATTAAATAAGCAGTTGATCTGAAGGCTACATATGATTAACATGTAAACTAATAAAGCTTATAAACAATCTTTCACGCCACATCAAAGAATGGCTTACCTATATCAACAACGAGACTGCCAGGCTTTTGTTCCAGCAGAAAGTTCCGAACACGAGGCCAGGCTTTGGTCTGCAGATCACTGAAGTAGGCAGCTGTATTTTCATACACACTGTGCACGTGCTGCTTTTCTAGCTGTGTGGCCTCATGTTCCATCCTGAAAACATAATGAAGATTACGTACAAGAGAACACAAACTGTTGCAGCATAGACTTTACATTTTACAGGCATGCATAATCCAGGACCTTGTAGGTTTACATTCATAAAATTATTACATCCATCCAACAGCCATATTTATAGAACAGTCTTTACTCAGAGGATCTGATTTTATTCCATGAGAGTCAAGAAAAAATGTGAATGCATCATCTCCCCTGTGAAGCATTATGTAACTGCACATGCCTATTCAGTAACAGGCACATTCCCAAGTTCACCAATATAGTAAAAGCTTATCTGGTGCAAAAGAGAGCCCTTATTCAGAAGAAGTGCAGAATGGTTACAGAATTATAGAACCATTTACCTTGGAAAGACCTTTACGATCATCAGTCCAACCAATTATGAACAGGATGTTAAGAACTAACTTTCCTGTTGTTGCTAATGTGAATAGGCTGGGAAACTCCTACATTACTTGAAATATAGCCTAGTCCCTGAAACCTAAGCCCCTAAGTCACATGTAAGTGATTCGTGGTTTATCAACCCCCTAGAAGTAATGAGTTCACTAAAATTTTTCAGCAACGAAACCTCAATTTTCCTACTCCCACTCTGCTATCTTCATGTCTTCGCGAAGTATTTTAGTTCAGTGATTTGAGAAGTAGTATCTTCCTAAACTTTAAATATTACCCTTAAGCTCATGTAGAACACCAAGTGTGGATGCAGACACTGAATTCCTTCACACAGAATCTTACATCTTCCTTAGTACATCCTCTCATTCAAAGACCAGCCAGGTCAGGTTTGAATATCTGACGAAGGCTGGTGAGATTACATTTCAAACCATTAAGGCCTTCTTCAAACTAATTCAAACTGCCTGATTATTTGGGAAATCTGTCTTCCCACTATTAAAACAAAACTTATTAAATTGTCCAAGAACTCAGCAGAGATTAAAGCCTGTTTTCAAACATCCAACAGACTTAGCAATGTATTATCAAGATAAAACTATAAAAGTGACTCCTTTGACTGCATTTGAAAAGGTCAAAAGCAAAGACTTTAATTTACTTTCCTTGAGTTTCAAATAATATACATTTTGGAACCATAATAAAAATTTCTTCTTTCTGTCGCTTTCAGTATATTGAAATATATTAGTATGAGAAATAGATGAGAATATATGAGAAATTATGATATCTATGAGAAAAAAACATTTATTTTTAAAAATATATGTGTAATAAATAATGTGAGCTATCACCTCAGCTGTTCTACAGACAGAATCTATCCTATACCTGTCCTGCAAATACAATCTTTTTAATTTAAAAAACAGGAGTTAATCCCAGTGACTGGAAAAACAATGTATTTCAAGTGTGTGTGAATGTTTACAGAATGTAAGGCTTGATACATTTCACTGATACTGTGTAAGAGGTGGGGACAAATTGTTAACAATTGTCACAGTCTATTCTGACTGAAGTATCTATGAATATCTCTCTTCAAAACATTTACATTCAATATTTTCACAATCCTTACTTTATCTTTTTTCTACGACCCACAATTTTCTTTTATGATGCATTAGCTCACCTTTTGCTAGGTGTATATACACATACACATAAAAATTAATTTCAGGAGAAGTATAGTACATTGCTATTAGGCACATTTTCAGTGTCACTGAAAAGTGAAAAGCTGTAACAGACTAAACAAGAAAAGCAACATAGACTTGAAATTATATTACATGTGCCAGAAGTTACTCAATTAGAACTTTTCTCAGCATCCATTTCAAGTTATCTTGTGACATATAATGGGTTAGTTGCAGTAGCTTCAAGAAAGTACTCCTTAGAGTCAAAAGCCCATTCCTTTGTTTTAAATTGACCCTTAAATAAAATAAATTAGGTGTTTCATGTCTCCAGTTGTCTTTTTTCTCTGCCTCAAAACATAGTCTGTTTTGTTATTCAACTGCCTAGGAATCCTCTATTTATACATAGTAATTCCGAAGACTAAAAATAATTTCTTTTGTTGCCTGATAATCTCCTTGCTCTAATTTATATTTTATGTTTAGTTACTATGTGGTTCAGCATATCCAAGTGCCTTCTTTTATCTTTCCACTTGAAACTCTTTGTTCAATCTTTGCATTTCTTAAAAAAACAGAAAAGGCAGAATGTTTCAACCATTCACACTGAATTTTAAATGCTATCTTTTTTTCTCCAATGCAGACTGAGATCTGGCCTAGTTTCCTACTGAATCCAAGACCATTAAGCTCTTCCTTTAACTTCCTCGTTCACTGAAACTGATACTGAGTCTTCAGCTACACAGGATGTGCTGGCGACTTCCATATATTACATCACAGCATTAGAGGTTATTATTTTTAGATATACTTAAAAATACTGTCAAGAAAATTATTTGGTTATAATAGAATAATGGTAGTGTACTAAAAGACAAATAATTTCATGCACCATTGTGAAACAATTTCCATTCCTGCTGATGGTTTACATTTGGCAAATAATTAAGGTACATGATGAAATTAAACTTGCCAATTTTCCAGGTGAGATCCATAATACCATCAGGTTTTACTTTGCAGCACGGCAGGAAATGTCCTAGCAATTAACCTCTTCATTTCAATGTTTACAAAATGCAGCCCAGACCTGCAGCTGTACCACTTTCACGCAAGTATACAGTCACCAAAAAAACCCAGAAACCTAGACCCACGTAACTTTACAAGGCATACTCAATGCCTCTATTTATCTTTCTAGACAAAAACAACCACTACAACTTCTTTTCTTTGGAAGTACTACGGTCAGTGCCTCTGCTGGACATGAATTGTAGAAAATGTTCATTTCATCCAACTTCTGGATTCCAGGATAATTGCAAAGTCTGTTTTGCAAAGTAGGTAATGAAAATCTGCCCAGAAACCCCACTGCTTCAGCATCTGCTCGAGTTCTCATTTAAGCTACCCAGAAGCAGGCTGGTAAGACCAGCAAAGAGAAGAGAAGCAGAAGGTGGTAATTATGGACGCTTTTCCCATGCTCAATTCTTCTTCTCTTGTGCTTATGCTCCTGTCAAAAGGCTCATGCACAGGCTTGGAGCAAAGATGGGAGTGTGCAATAAATTGGCACTGAGCTGTTCAGTCACTTTGCAGCAAGTCTTGCCAAGTCCCCTCAAGGTAAATGCAGCTCAACAAACGTCCACCTCCTGTAAACAAGCAGCTTGGACTGAAGAGCAGGATTCTCTTCCCTTTCAGTGCTTCCTGGTCATCTTCCTGGTGATTCGTCCATGAGACTGCAACAGGACCTTGTTGCACCTGATGTATTAAATGAGGAAACTGGATGAAAACTGTATTGTCAGTTCTGCCAAATTTGCAGGGAAATGGATCACCAGTCCATCACATGTAACTGTGGTACATGAACAAATAGTTTGAAAGTAAATAGGTTATAGTCCATTGACTTTTCCTGCACTGCTAATTTCCCTCTGTTACAAAAAACCCAAAACAAAACAAACAAAACAAAACAAAAAAACTCTAAAATATTGCAGCTTCCCAGAAGGTAAAATGAATTGTACAAACACGATATATATTTTCATAGCCATATATCTCACTAAGAGTTCTCTGACTCTAAGGTAATCTAATTTCTTCCATTTCCATTAACATTTTGCAACCTCTCAGATAATTAACTTTTCAAGGATACTGCTTTAATAAAAGTCATGTTGCTTGGATATTTTTTATCGCTGCCTAAGTAAGAAATAAGAAATACGTTTAAGCAAGTGACCTTGAAATGAAACCAATCAAAATAACCCAAATTTCCAACAGTTTTAAAAAATCATGTTTGGGTTTTCTGGTTTGGTTGGTTTGGTTTTTTTTGGGGGGAGGGGGAGTGTGTTTGAATTTTTGGTTTTTTTTTTGAAAGCATTTAATTTACAGTGTTGACTAATTATATCAAATACTTCATCCTCAAGCAGACAAAAGCTGGCTCCCAGATGCCTGGGGTGTCCTGACACCTAAGAACGGGAGGTAGTATTCAGTCCAAAACCCCTGCCTCTACCACAGTCTACCAAAAGCTTTTTACACCTGCAGTTCTGAATCACTTGCAGGCTTTCTCACCTACCTCAAGTTATCTCCTCCCAGTCACCTATGATTTTCCTCTCCCATCTTGTTTCATTTATTACGCCTTCCTCCATCTCCTTTAGCATGTGCTATGTCAGCATGACTATTTAACTTGATGTGTAATGCTCTGAAGTCTTGACCTGGCTCATGTTCAGCCCCTCCCTGCCTTTATATCCAGGCCAAACACAGTAACACCTGGTATATGTCACAAAGCTTTTGTCATTGGCCTCTTTGACCAACCTTTAATTTTCCTGCATCGCTCCTATTTGACTTGAAATCAATTGCTCTTGATTAATTTGAGCCATAGGCCTCCTTGTCTTCCCTCCTACAACTGCCTATTTTCTCTAACCCTTTGATGAGCATCTTGAATTCACTCAAATCAGTGCAAGATTTCAGGCCTTGAAGGCCCCTCTTAGATACAATTTTTTCACATGCTGATGGAAATCCTCAATATCATTTTGGGTAAGAAGAGCTGCTTCAAAGATCTAGGAAATTCAGCACAGTTGTGTCTCTCTTTGTTGCCACAGCAACATAAATCTTGATTACCCATTGAACTCCAGCTATGGATGCAATAACCTAATTAATCACTTAAAATGGAACAGGATAAACCACAAGTGCTAGGTCCACATCCTCAATACCCTGCTCTCCAGCTAAATAACATGTGCACTTGTAGCTGTTACTAACAACTAAGTAGAAGGTAGGGCGGTCCAATTTGCCTTTCTCCCTTCATGTCCAGACCAGGGACAACCACCTATTCAGTGAGAAATGCTTCCAGTTTACTTCCCAGACTTATCAGTCTTTTCATTCAAATACAGGTAGCCATGGAAAACTAAGTGTACAGCCCTAGTGGACTGTACAGTATAAATAAACCACAGTATTTCTTTCCAAGCACAGACAAAAATCCAGTTCTTCTCCAACAGCAAAACATCATTGCAGCCCTTCTCAAAAACAAACCTAAGATTTCTTTATCAGAACTTTGCTCACCCTTGAATTTATAAATCATAACAGCAACTTCCATTCTGATTGATAGTGATTTCTCGTTTCAATAATGTAGACAACAAATTGCCAACATATTAAATGGCTTCCAGATATGAATCATTACACAAAGCAGCTGTTATTAGTAAACAAATGATAATGAAACAAAATAATAGGAATGCTGTCATGAACAGCTAAACTGGCTGCAATGGAAGTTTAGCAAGAGGATACAATAGGAGATGATTTGCTTACATAAGGCTAACAGCTCCAGTAATTAATTTCAACCACGCATGAACCATTACCATCCCATGAAAATGCATAGCCTGAAATCAGAGCAAGTGGACCTCCATGCAACATTACTAAGACCTTTTTGAGCTGAAATCCTGATTCAAGAAAAATTTGGGAAATTCTGAAATGAAAAATAAAGAGCTGGAACACATTTGACAAGAATCACTGATAGATGAAACACTAACTGTGAAACGAGCATTTTAAGGTAATTTTAATTAAAGTGAAATTAAGTCACTATCATTGTATTTTTTCTTACTAAAATACACAGAACTTTTTCCCAGATAAACATTGAAAGGACTGAGTCTGCTCTTGCAAGACCTTGGACAAAATAAGCTAATAGTTCAAGCTCTAGTAACTCAAAATGACAGCCATTCACTGTTACATTCATTTTGTTAGCTTTATTTTCCAGTTCAGACAAAACCTAATACTACTCACTGCATATTCTTGGATCAGTTAATCATTTAATATTCCCCTTGCTGTTTCGCATTTAGGGTCATAGTCTATGTACCTGAAACATTGCACTGTAAACAGATTTTCACAAAGTACATAAACTCCATTCTGTAGATAGGTAACATTCTGCTAAATGAAAATGTACAAACATGGACCCTTGGCCATTAAAAAACCCTGAGAGGAGGAACATACTCATGCAGAAGTTTCACTGTCTCTTTATGTCCGTTCATCTCTACTATCACACCAAAATCACAAATTAGTTCCCAGCACACAGTCTCTTCCTTCTGAAGTCCCACACAGTCAAAAACCCGTGATGCTGGGTGTGCATTGATGTGCATCTTCAGATCCTGTACAGAAACACTCTGTACAGACATTAGAGGAGAAGGGAGGACTAGGAAAAATTTAGCCTACTAAGCAGGAAGGAAAGTCTAATAGTAAGTGCTGCTGAGAAGAGCAAAGTGTTTAGGTTTTTCTTCTTCACTATTCATGTGAATTGCCACCAGGTGTCAATACATCAGTGACAAAGGGATAAGAACTTAGGGAGAGAATAAGTTGGGGTTTTAATTTTATGGTTTTCTAAACAACTAGCCTAATAAACAGTACATAGAGAACTGATTGCACTGGTCTCGGATTAGCCAGTCTCAGAGCCACAAGAGATTAGTTTTGAGAAACTGTGGGCAATATGTACAATCCCTGGTCACAACATGTTCCAGTCAAAAAATTAGGGACAGTTGCCTTAGATTTTAGAAGTTACAGTAGAAGGTTAGTACCATTTTGAAGAGGTTATTTAGAGAGTAGTTATCAAAATTCACTATCCCACTGGAAGGACACCATGTGCAAACCTATCCAGAAATATCCTTTGGACACTCCTCAATAATTTCCTTGTGTGATGGACTAGAGAGTAAGATTATGCCTCCAGACAGACCAAATCGTCAGGGTTAAAATGAACTGGATAATGGTATCAGAATTCAAATGTTTAAACAGATCAAAAAAGACAAAAGCAAAGCATTACTTTTAGATAATAACCCACTGCACAAAGAAAGACTGAAGAAGGCAGGATGGAATGACTGGCAGCAGTTCTAGAGAAGTGGATCTGGGCTATATAACATTTCACAGATTTAACATCATACATGCTATGCTGTTATGGTGGTGTTAGCAATATACTGTTGCCAAAAAAAAAAAACCTCCAAAATCAAAATCAGGACCAGCACACAGAAATAGGGCAGATACCTGCAAGTTACATAAAATTTTCCTTCTCCTACATTCAGCACTGCTGGCATATCAGTTTGAGCATTATGTTCAATTTCAAGCAAGAATAACATAGGAGACAACAATTATGAGATATTGTGTATCTCTAAGAGATCAGGAATCAAGTGAGCCCTAGGGACAGAAATTTGTTTCAAAGTGTTTGTCCAGAATGAGAAAGCAACCAACAAGAAGGGCTGTTGAAAAGTGGAGGGAAAAACCTGTTTAGCAAAACTGAAGGGTGGACAAAATATAGTGGCTTAATCTACAACAAGGAATATATGAATAGGGCATTTTAAACAAAAGAAGAATAGAAAAGCACTGGAAATGACTGTGGATTCAGCAGGACATGGAGCATCCATCAATGGGGTCTTAAAAATGTAAGTCAGTTAAGAACCTGTCAGGAAATACTCTGCGCCCTGCATCACTATCTCAAAGCCCCTGGCCACGCCAATCTACCCATAAGCTTTAAATGCATATATTTTTTCTCCTTGGTCCCTGTATCTCTCAACCATTTGTATGCAATTATCATGTCTCCTCATTTTCCAGCAGTTAAGGAAGCATTAAATATTTAGTTCTTTTCATCCTTCCTGATCAATCAGTCAAGGTGGTATTTTACAAGTACTGTTGTCATTCTTTGTATCCTCTCCATATATCTTGATTCTTTAGGCCAAAGTATATTCACCGAAATATTTGATTCCTGAATGTCATTCTACAGTACTGGAATTACAGTTTTCTAAATTTCTTCTGTTTCCTCACACTCTGCATTTAGAGTATTATTTTCAGTTGGATTAGTTTTAATTTATGCAGTATAATTCTCCTTTTTTTTTTTTCACTCGTAGAGCACATCACTGTTGGTTCCTTCATGGTACTTGGTGTAATATACAAAACCTCCCCATTTAAAATTATTTACAAACTCACTTAAGATATTCAATTACTTGAAAACATATCTTGTGGCAAAATCTTAGAGACAGAAAGATAATTAGCACATTATCAAGTAGGATCTCAAATGGAGGCTGCCAATGGTTACCTTTGATCTCAAGATGTAATATAAAACGTTGCAGAATCAATTACAGTAATTACAGAACTACTAAGTGGTTTCTCTTGATACATTTTTAAACTACTCTTGATTATCATGTTTATTACAACTGAACATATAATTTCCTATATTAAAATATTCATATACAAATGTATTCAGTTTAAAAGAAGAAAAGATCTTGTGGCAGGTAGTACTTGGTATTAAGTTACCTGACTTAGATTAAGTTACCTGGTTAGATGACCACCAGAATGAAATCAAAGTCAGTATAACATTTTTGTTATCCTACAAAACTAAAAAATCTGACTCACACGCTTTTAGGGTTTTTTGTATTTTTTAGTTACAGGAAGTCATGTATTTATATTTACTTTCTTCGAAAAGAAAAGTTGTCTCATAAGTCTTTGAGGCTAGAGCTCAAAGGTATCTTAAGTACTCCATAAGAGTAACTGGGTGCTTATGCAGCTGACAAAGGCTCCTGAAGATACAACAGTAATCCTATCAGGATTCAGATTTAGACACAGAAAAACTGCATTATGTTGCTACTAAAAGGTTTAGGCGTAACCCTCTGTAGAGTGTCTCTCACTCACAGCTTCTTCCAGTGGCACCTGTAGCAGACTGAGGAGTGTGAAGGCCTAGTGGTCCCATAGTCAAAACCCCTAGAGAAGATCCTTTGTTTTCATAAATCACCAGACCTTCACCGAAAGATTATTTCATTTTAAATGCATCATAGTATGAGCGATACCTTTTTACATAACTTGTTGTTATAAGTCCTCTTTTTTAACGCTAAGAAAGGTCTTTGCATGACACGATTTTTTCTCATCACCGTGGAAAGGAAAAGCCCCCTGAGGGAGCTGAAATTTCAAATAAACACTACTAAAGTTCTCCATTTGGAAAATATTTTAATCCCATGGCCTTTTCAGGTGTAATTTTTCTTCTTAAAATTAGGAAATTATTTTAAGATGGGGAACAAATTTAATACCTACAAACATCAATACCAGGAGAATAAAAAGAAATATTATCTTAGTAGAAATATGGGCCACAAGTAATTAACTTCTCTGAAATTATTACATACTGATATGAATGTAAAGTTTCCTTCAAAATGGAATATTTTTCAACAGCAAAACACAAACCAAGTTATACAGTGTCTTTGGTCCAACTGTGTTCTGCTTGAACTTTTCTGAGGAAAAAAAAAATCAGCCAGCATTCTGTGTCACATGAGTTTAAGTCAGTTACATAAAACCTGGCTATGACACAAGTATTTATCTTATTTTTCAGTTAGGCTCTTTTTCTCCCAGTTCATTCAGTTGGTATTTCTATGTCCATTTATGAGGGTACATACCAGTGTCTTTATTCTTCATTTTTTCATTTTAAAATTATTTCATAAGCATATAGAAGCCTGAATTATTTTTTCAATCTCTTTAATCTTCATAAATTAAAGAGACATATGGCCCTCGAGCCATGGTTTTCGGTCACACAGGAGTATTCTGTCGCTATCACTACCTATAAACTGGCCCATGTAGAACCTGGAACTGCACAGACAGGGACATCTGCTTAACTTTATGCTGTAAATCACCTTACCAACCTCAGGTAGCCTATGAATAATAACTGCAGGCAGGAATTTGCAAATAATATTTATCAGTATCGAGCCTTATGCTGTTTGTACTGTCCCATATTGATTCATCCATCCAGAATGGACAGCAGAATACCTGCAAATCTGAGAGTTTGCATGGGAAGTGTTTATCCCTCGATGCAGGGCTGATGTCAAACTCTTTTCAAAGCCATGGTCTATAAATAGCATATATTTCTTAAGTAAATATATTTATGTACTAGACTGAAAACAAATTACTAAAACAAAGCCAACCCCCCCGGGGTCCATTAAGGGGCATGAAAAAGTCCTGAGAGGACCAGTTCTGTTGCTCATGGAGAGGATGCTGAATGTTTTTCTCATCTCTTTCTCGAGTTTCATGCACAAAATCATGAACTCCAGCAGCATGCTCCACCTGAGCAGCCTAACAGCAAGGAATGTCATCCTGTGCACTACATCAACGCAGCAGGGCTGCTGAATTCTGCCAGAAATCCTTTGCAAAAGAAAAGGCACGGGCGAGCTGACTCCCTGAGCTCTGGCTGCTCCCACTGATGCTCAGTGGGAATGAAAATCCCTTTACAAACATTCATTAAGCAGCGAACACTCTGCAGTGCTGAGAGCTCTATATGGAGGCAATACATCAGTATTTCTAATTTTCTAGGAAAGGAAGAAAATAATTATGAACTATTACGTCTTAGGATTGCTCCAGGTCATTGCTTAGGACTGTCTGCCAATGCACAGCGCGTACCTGATTTTTAACTAATCAGGAGACCACGGAGAAACTTACTGTTTCTGTGGCAAATTCCCCCCTGCGTTCCGCAAAAACTCCCCTCCCCAAGTGCCACACCAAATTCAGGTCCAACATCCACGCTAGTTCCCAGCTCGGCAACCCGAGGCTCCGTTCAATTAAAATGTGACACGGGGCGGGGGGGGCAGAGGGGGGGAAGGGACGACGACACACCACACTTGTATAAAAAAAATTAGTTAAATCTCCAAATCCTTCACTCCCGGGGTGGATCAGCGCCGGAGGGGCGACTCCCGGTTCTGCGGGCAGCGTTTTTAAGAAGACCATCTCAATTTGCAAAAATGTACGGCGACGCTTTTTATTTTTTTTTTTTTTAATTTTTTTTTCCTGGCTGGTGTGAGGCTGGGGTGGGGTTTTTTGCGCTTTCCCCACCACTGCCTTCATTCTTGCCCCCGAGGCCAGTCCGGGGCGGAGGGGGCTGCCCTCCGCNCCCTCCCCGCACCTCTCCGCCGGGGCCACCCCCGGTCGGCGCGTCCCGATCCCTCACTTCCCCGCAAGCAGGAGGAGGCGGGGTAAGACAAAAAAAGGGCCGGGTTATCAATTCCCTGTTAACTCTTCTCCTTGCGGTCTTGGCTCATCCCTTGGGCGTCTTCTGCGAGGAGGGTGGTGCTGATGGAGATGATGGTGGCGGTGGGATGCTCTGTCAAGGAAGTGGCGGGGGGGGGGAGCAGCAGGGTCCCTGAGCTCCTCTAAACCGAGGTTGATGGGAGCCGTGCAGTCTGCTGATGGCAAAAGCGGCCAAGGAAGATTAGCCTTGCTCATTTAAAGGTTAAGCTCAAAGCTTACCTTTGTGACTAGGTCCTGTCTGCAAGTCTTCCCATCCCGCGACCCTTGAGAGTGAATAATTTTTTCTTCCCCTACTCCCGCACTGATTCCTATTAGAGCAGTCTAAAAATGGCAGATTGTTTCTATACTTTCATATACTTACAGGTGTTCATTAGGTAAGTACACAAAACCTCGGCCGTGCACCAGGACCCCAATACAGTTAGCACTATAAACATGAGCTAAAGAGATAGTCCTGTCCCAAAAATTATAAATTATATATAAGAGATTACAGATAAAGGATAATGCAATGAAACAATACCAGCCAGTATGACAGGCAAGGAACTCAGTACAACATTGCACAAAGTATTGAATGTATTGAAGTATTTACTGTTACAAGTAGTCTTTTGCTCAAATCAGCTTTAAGGTACCTGGAGGCAGGATTATGAGGAACATGACTGTGTATTGACGGGATTTTCAAAACTGCCAAAATTACTCAAGAACATGCATTCCCTTTATTTTGACAATCCCACCTGAAGTAAAAGATTTAAGGGAAGATTATAAGAACAAGATGAGAATAACTGTACACATAAACACATAAACCTAATATTCTATTAAATGTACCAAAGTCATGGAGTAATCATGAAACTCTTGGTGTCCATTATGAAGGAATTCAACAGCTAGATAATAACTAGCCTTCTTAACACCTTCATCTGACTAATTTGTAAGACATGAATGTCCTATGCAAACATTGTGTTGACTTGTCCCTTACTCCATACTTCCATGTACATTCTGCTAATTTAATTTTGTAACGTAGTATCAGCTAAATTAGTGCAGACAAATTAGGGTCTGCTATTCCCAGACTCTTTCAGATACCTTTTTTTGGAAGATGATGCCATATTTGCCTCATTCTTCCTCCAGGTAAAATTGCTCAAGTGTGAATACCTAGCAAAACTCTACTGTGGGGAATTCGCACAGCCTTTCCCCTTACCACCTAATCTTTCCTGGACGTTCCTTAAAACTACAGTTACATATCAGTCCCATAGATTCTCTCCAGACTTCCTGCTTCTGATGCATTTAAATTAGATGTTAGCCATGTTAGCTTAATACACTTTAGGAAAAAAAACAAAACCCAAACCCCACATTTATTAAGGTCTCATCATGGTCTCATCATACAAATTTAGGCAGAATGAAAATAGAATACCTTTTCCTTTGAAGCACTATGCATCTACAACTACATAAAAAATTACACTCTGTAGCAAACCCTCCTCCCTAAACAATTAAAAGACCTTATTAAAATCAATCTTTTCTATATTAAAAAGGATTTAGGTCACTAAATTAAGTGACTAAACGTTGGGAAAGCCAGAAGTCTGCCCATGAAACCTTAATTCGGACCTCTTGTGCATGTGCATTGCAACCCCGTACTTAATTATGAGTTTGTCTGCAGAATAGCAGGCTCCATTTGGAACATCTGAAATTATGTAGTGGCAAGCATGTAAGACTGGCTAATTATGTTGCCTCATGTGTTCCCATGCATTTATTCCTTTACTTTCTAGTGTTTCTTTTGTGCTCATCCCTTATCATCTCTCATCTGTAGATTGTTCTTTCCCTGGTCTGTCTGAAACCTTTACCCTTAGATAACCTTTTGTAGTCAATCAAGTAAAAGTTTTTACCATAGGGTAACAGCAATTGCTAATTATTCCTTCAAAGGTTATTTGTGAGTTTTCTCCAAAGGTGAGGGAAAAAAAAGAGAAAAGAAAAAGGAATAAAAACACTGCAAGGGGAAAAAAAGAAGAAAAACCAAGGAAATAAAAGTTTCCAGGTTGAAGCAATGGGGAAATAAGAATCAAGGTCAGTCTTCATGATATCATAGAGCTCCCTTATTACAAAGGATCAGCTCTCAAATTACAAGCTTCACAAAGAGACAGTTGTACTTAAAAGCAAAAAGAGGCATTAGGTTGCTGGGTGCCCGGAGGGGAAGTATCATGGTATATTTATAAATGAGGCTGCAGTGTCTCAGTAGACATTCTGAAAAACTGGTGATTTTTTTTTTTTTTAATTTGTGGCAAAAAATTCTACTTTATGTCTGCTTCCATTGGAAGAAGGCCTCTCTACAAAGAACAAATGCCTTTGAGAGGCTTGTTTTCTATGCAGATGCTTGAGAAGTAGTCATGAGCTACACCTTTGGTTGGTGAATGTGTTCTTCACATAGAACTATAATATTACTGTCAAACTTTAATATTGTTTTAAAAAGTTTTCCAGCAAAACTAACAACAGATGGAAGCAGTGGTGTACAGTGAACTAAAAGCAATTTGGTTCACTGTAGTACTATTCATGGGAAATTTTAGACCTGAAAAGGCTAAAGAAATAACTATGCAATATTCTTTAACAGTAACAATTAATTTTATTTTTTCTGGAACCTGAAAATCCAAAAAAAATTTGAGCTAGAAAAAACATGCTATTTCCCAAATGAAATGGGATCTCAAAAGGCTTAAGTTTCCCAGTAAAATTGAGTATAAACATATTTTGTTTTCCTGGCAATCTCAATATCACAAAAGTCACATTTTCAAAAGAAGTTGCTAAAAATGGTAGTTACTCTCCCGAGTGCTTCAGTCTTTAGGGACTTTTTGACCCTTTCTCATACATGGTCTTTGCAACACTGGCAATAGAAACTTGATTTCTTAAATAAAAATCATATCCTCTGCTTCTTATTTTCTTCCAGGAGTTTTAAAAACAAAAAAAAATCCCCAAAATGTTGATAATATGGCTTGCTGAGCTATGCTGCAGGGTATAATGGATTTACTTTGAATGGGATAAGAAAGTAGAACAAATTTACAGAATGTAAGGCATGGTACAGTCCAGTAAAATTAAATACTCATGACTTCAGGAACATAACTGTGCAGATATTTTTTCCCATAGGCTTACTATGCAGTCAAGCTTGTATCGTGGGAGATTTTTAATGTGTAGCCTTCATAACCTACCATGCAGAGCTGTTGTGGGGATTAACTAGTTAAGATTTGTAAAGTGATTTGAAGATTATAAGGCATTAAGTTGCACAAGTGCTAAGCACTATTATTTAATACTTAAATAGCACCGAGCTTTACAGGAAAACTCATGTTCACCTACTAGAAAGAGTCTTTGCAGGATTTTTTTGTAGGAGTCTTTGTGATTTCTTTGTGATTTCAGTACAGTTGTTGCAAGAGGTAAAGCAAATAGAACTGACCAAAAAAGAGGGAAATTTCTTTCTTGTTTCACTATCAGAGACTAAAGTGAGACACAACTGTACTGGTATTGCAAAAAAATTAGTTGAAAAATAATTATTATGAAATGCAATAATAGAAATCCACATAAAAATGCAGGGCTCCTTAATGTGCCAATACTGTAATTTTTATTACATCCTATCTTGCCCAAGTAGATCCACAGAACCAGATATATCAATTTTATCAGCTAAAAATACTGCCAAGTGACAGTAGGGATAGGTAAAATCTGTACATTGGTAAGTTGTAATTCATATGTAGTTTAGCTTATTTAAGTCAAAATTTTGGAAGGAAGATGAACACAGGCTATTGTCTTTATCAATCAGATTGGGAACACCTTGTTCTGATACAATTGCTTTGTTGGGTTTCATTTTGATATAAACCTTTTCCTTTTTTTGTTCTGTCAGTTTTCAGCAGCAGAAGTCATTGGGATTTTTTGTAGTGGCAAAGGGACAAAGCATTTTTTAAAAAAATAACAATGCAAAACAGGACAATATAATTTTGCACCTAAGTATGCTGGAGATAGAGGAACACAGGTGTTTTTGGACTGCTGACAGGCACATCCTATAGAAGTTAGGGTGGCATATTGTTGGACCCTGAGCTGAATCCCAGCATCCTGAAGTCACAAAGACCTTATTTGGCATGCAGAGAAGGAGGGCTGGGTTTATTTACCTTACAAGGACTAATTATTATTCAGTGGAAGTGTTCATGACAAATCACTTAGTACTTGCATTTCTTGCCTCTGCAAAAGTGCTGCAGACATTTCACAAGGACAGACTTTTCAAGTATATGCATTTCCTCTCTGTGGCTAAAAATAAAGATTACTTTTCTATAGTGTTTTGACATTTTGATCTCAATTGAAGCATATAATAAAAATTCAATTCACTGACTGTCTCCAGTATGACCTGAAATTCAGCTTTAGAGATAAGTAAAGGTAAAAGGGGAAGAACAGAAAGTGAATAGTGTACTTGTACAACAGAGATTCTTGTCCGTTTCTGGGTCAAGGAAGCTACCACTAATGCTTCTACTACTCTTCAGAAATCATAAGCTTTGCTTCCTCTATTAAGTTAATAATAATCATTGTGTCACAGAAGATCAAATTACTTGTCCAAAAACAAATGAAGTCCATGAATAAACCAGAGTTCAACTTAGCTTTCTAGACACTGACCGCTGTTCCAGACTGCTTTAGTTATTTAATTCAGAAACAGCTTAAACCAGACTAGAACAGTGTGGTGCAAATTGTTCAGAGAAATGATTTGTTTGTGGTGGCAAATTTGACTCTGCGCACTCTGTTAACAGGGCCTTACCAGGCTTTTGACCAGCTGTCCCTGGAGATGTGGGGAGCTGGAGGTAGTTCTCTTCATTCAGATTCAGCTCTTTAAGCTCAAAAGCGTTCTTGCAGAGATTCAGAGCTTCTTTGTTCACAACAGGTTTCAGAGCTCTTCCAATCCTTTATCTGAGGCTCCACTCACCTCCCCATTTGCTCTCCTACCACAGTGTCACAGCAAAAACAAAAAAAGCAACTCAGCTCTAACATTCTTTCCTTTTGTCTTTTCAAGAATCTTTTTTTTTTTTATTTCCTTACTGCCTTTTCTTTTGTTTAAAGAATCTTAAATAGTATAATGGCAGCTACTTGTTATTAATTTTAGATTCAAATTATGGGTTACTTATGGTGTTGCTCATACCAACAATAAACTACTTGACCTGCCTTAGTATTCTTAATGCTTATTTTGGCAGAAGTGAAATTGAGTTTCTGAAAGGGCAGACATTTATCAGGTGCCTTAAAAATCTAGTTAGAATTTGAAAAAAATACAGTTGGCACTTCTGATACTTGAGTTACTGAGCTTAAAGATAAAATGACTGCTATCGGTTTCTCATGAGAAAAGATGAGATGCAGATCATCACAGTTTGGAAATGGGTGAAAATGTGATTCAGTTCTCATGTGATTTTGGTGTATCGAATGAGAAACACTTAAACATTCTAACAACAGAACCATCAACAAATCTTTTCAAATGTTGCTTAAACCACTCTCTATTGTACATGAGAGAAAGAAACACAATAAGCGAGCATCCCATCAGTCCCTCTGTGGAATGGATCACACACCCTCGGTAGGCAGTGCCTGTGTGTCAGGCTGGCAGTGGCCACATGGGTGGTATAGAAAGATGGCATGTCCACAGTCACCTCATATTCACAGCAGACCAAGATCCATTACAGCAAGACCATGCGCATCTTTCTCATCTTTTCCTTTCTTCAGCTAGAAGATGAGTTTAGAATAGGACCTTAAGTACTTTCTCTGCTGAACTAGCTACCTGAACCACTGTGAATACGTCAGATCTCTGGTACCCTAAGCTCCCAGCAGAAACTGTTTTTCTAGGGCTGTAGAGTCCTGTCTTTTCTCTGTAGTGCCTAGGGCTCCTATTCTTCCCATGCATACCCATATCCTATAACTCTCAGGACCAAACAGCCCAAAGTGCTCATCTTGACCCAAAGAAGTGAGCTCTGTTTTCTTATCCATCAGCCCATTTCATGGGGGGAAGAGGAGGTGGCAGGGAGATTTGTCTAATTTAATTCTTCTGATCACCAAGAAGCAGAAAACATATGTGGTGTGCTCCAGTAAGACCTTCTTGTCTAAACTGCATCAGAACTAGGAAAAGTCTCGCTTTAGCTGTGTATGTGTAATGGTGTGAATTTCTATCCTAAGCAGAGAAAAATGTTCTGTAGTGGCAAGAAAAGCTGTTAACATCAAAGAGTCTGAAGTGAGTTCTCAGTATTTCTAAACTTATTCCCATGGTATTCCTCCTGCATACTCAATGCAGTGAAATGCTGAAAATGTTTCTTCTATTCCTTTGTATTAAAAAAAAAATGGATTGATGGAAAGGAATTTTTTTGGAAGCAGTTCTTAGAGATGGCTCATAGATCTGCTATATTCAAGGACATTTACCTTTGCCCATTTTTATGTTAAAGTAATATACTGAAATGTCATATGCTTCATTGCAAACTGATTTTCTCTCCCTTTTTTTTTAGTTAAATTTAGTTATATGAAAAGATATTTGGGAAAAAAAATGCCCCAAAAAATGAAGAGAACATTACTAAAAATAAATCCAAGCAAAGAACATGTGTTGAAGAGTTGCAGAGTCCTCTCAGTCCAGAGGAACAGAGTTAGTAAAAAATGTGCCTTTTTCTCAACCATAACAATTAACTCAATAATAACAGCTTCTTAAGATCTAAGAAGACGTCCTGTTAATGTTGTGGGTCTTCACACAGGGGGATGGGATAGGCAAAGCTCTACCCATGTTTATCCATGTTTATCACCAAAAATTTCTACTTCCACCACTTCATTCCAGAATCTAGCTTTCTGCACCTTCCTATGAGCAAGAGGAAACTCAGATTCAGAAAAGCAAGTGGAAGTGGAAGTGAGTGCTGAAAAACAATGATGTGGCATTCTAGGGACCACACCTCAAAGATCTTTCTCAAAGGCCACCTCTAACTTCAGATAGTAAGTTATTCAGAAAAGGAGGTCTCCAGCCAATGCTGTGATAGATATCTGATTAAAAGATCATAAAGTCTTCACAATTCAGCTTTGTGGGGCTGAAGAAAAGACTGTATATGATAACCACAATCTACTCTCCTAAATCCCTGTGCCCCCTCTCCAGGCCACAGAATTGCAGGTGTGCAGGTGTTGTGAAAGCATCCCTAGGCTATGTTCTGGTTAGGAATTAAGTCAATTATTAGGTCCTGGGAATCTTACTCTCTTTCCGCAGCTGAAACTTTGTAATAACTTTTCCTTCTCCAGAAAGGAGAAAAATCTTGGGGAAAATCCTGACAAGGCTGCTGAACTGCTATTCCAGTCTGTTGCGGTTTCAGGCACAAAAGAACACTATGTCACTTGGAAATTTCTCATCTTTGTTCCAGGCAATCACTCCCTCAGCTTTGCTTCCCAAGAAGACCCATGCTGAGCAGGGAGATCCACTGATCTCAGAGGGGCAGTAAGGACTGAGTTGTATCTGGCCATATATTATGGAACTATTTCCATTTTGAAGGGAGTCGCCTTTACCTTCCAGCTGGGTCTTTAACAGATGTTTCCACTTAAATTGTCGACAATGCTTTTTTTCACTTTCTATAAAAAACTTTCTTTCTGAATTTGACTTCTCATCTTGAAAATACACCTTGATTAGTTCACTAAAGGTTCACTTTTCTTGTGCCTCTGAAGGATCCTAATACCAGTAAGATCACCCAAAATACACAACAGAACTTTAACAGACTTTGAAATAGTTAGCCATTTTAGACTTACCCATAGAGCTTACTCTCCAAGAACATTCAGATTCCTCCTTTGGAAGCATATTGTTGTTGCCAGCAGGGAGAAATGAACATGTTCCTCCATTGATCTCACTTGGAGCATTTAGGCCTCAAGAGAGTGACCCGTGGCAGGGAAAGCACCTGGCATAAGGAGTAAAAAGATGTGGTTGAAATGCAGTACTCTCAAAATCTTTAAACAGAAAAGCTGTGTAAAATGTTCATGAGCACAAGTTGACTTTAGGTTGGTATCTCTGTATTTTGACAGGAATTGCAACGAAGACCTGAAGAGAAATGTCTGGTAAGGGCCAGGATGCTGAGTGTTATTGCATTCAGAGGGAGGGGGAACTGGGAACTTCTTTACCTTCTCTGGATATGCTTAAACAGTAAGTTGTTTGGCTTCTACCAGTTTAACCACTACCAATCACACTTGTCACAATAGCTGTGCACTAGTTCTGCATCCACAGTAAAGATTTTTAGAGGTTGCTAACCACATATCTGCACTTGCACAACATATACAGTTCCCACTAAATCAGACAAATGTACGCTGCTGAGCCATCTGTTTGAAAGTATGTTTAGTTTTATAACCTAAGTTACAAGTATTTCCTTACAGATGAAGATATCTCAGCTTAGATGGCTACAGAGAGGGAACTGTGCATCTGAAATATCCCCAAAAGACCAGAAAATACAATGTAGGAACTGTACAAGACCTGTTGTCTTCTGCAGAAGTGTGGAAGCCTGGCAGGATCCCTTAGGTCATCACAAATGGCACTGAAATATAGACTTATGTTACTGAACTGAACCCTACTGTCTTCATTTGAGTGAATATCTAGAGGCCCCTTAAGGCCATATAAGACCTATTTAGACTGGAATTCAGAATGCAGATCAGATAGCAAAATATAGGAATGTTAGGATTTATGAGTCTTAACTTGGAAAAAAAAAGTGTTCTTTTTGGTTGATTCAGAATAAGAATCACAAGACCAGACTATGTTCCCAAATTTGCACTTGCTACTAATTTAAAGTGCCCCTTGAGATTCTTGTGCTGCTTTGATAAATACTTACAATCAGCCCAACTGAAAATTTGACTTGCTTTCCTTGGTATACTATATAGACATGAACTTAAAATATTTTTGGAAACATGTAATTTGTTGGAGTTTAATATTGTTTTGCAGCATTAGTAGTTCTTGTCTTACTTGTACTACTCCACCATTTTGTTTATATTATACCTATATGTAGATTGTATTTTAGTAACAGAAACAAACATTTATCAGAAATTTTCAGTGCTCTTCTCCAAGAGTCATGATATTTTCCCGAGTTTCTGTTTGGTATTGTTACAAATGAAATGTTTTTGCTTTGTACATGTGTCTCATTTGTTCATTTAACTGTGTTTTTCTGTTTTACACAGACTCTCAACCTGTACTCATCATCTAAGCATCTGAATCACTCTGCAAGCATATGAGTAGTATGAGGGGTATAGATCAGTCAGTAGTCCCATGATTCTGCCTTGTCTATTTAGCTCAGCTCTCATCACACTTCAGCCTCTTACCTGGTCTGGAAATCAGTTTAGTGGACACCCCAGCCCAAAAAGGCCCACGACCCCAGGATGTAGGAGCTGAATTATGGCAGAAAGCTATGTTGTGTCACACCTTTTAAACATATTCTCAAGACTCTGAAACCTTTCCATGAGTATTAGTGACCTTATTCAGAAGACTTGTGAGAAGGTGGTACTCTGAGGGAAGAAGATCTTAAGATCAAGCCCTTTCAGAGCTCATGTTGGCGTGCATTCAGGACTTAACAGCTATTAAGATCAAAGGATCACTCTAAGGTTGCAAACTTTACATTCTGCTCTGCATAGGCCTAAGTCAAAAAGGACTGTCTGGTCCTAGTTCAGGCAGCATGTATTTCTGAAGTGACTGTACACAGGGAAAAGGAAACCTATTCCTGTCTTATACCTTAAGCCCCACAAGTTTATCATTATCACTCTTTTACTACTGAGAATTTTTAGGGCTCTAAAGAAAAGAAAGATATTTCAGCAATTGCTATCTGCTTGTCTACCCTGAGGAGCAGAGATGGCAAGTTTTGAAACAATTTGCCTAAATCAGAGAAAAATTATTGGTCTGAAACACAAACCACTTGTTGGTCAGCAGCAGACATGATCTTCATGTAACATTCTCCACTCTTAGTGACCATTATCCTGATAGGAGATCCCTGATCACCAGAGAGCAGACTGTACATTCCTAGTCCACGGCTGCCACTAGGACATTGAAAGATAACGAGAGACAGGGACAAAATTCTTACCTACAGTGAGGCCCTTCTAATCAACACTGTAGCCTTTATAATGTCTTCACAAAGGAAGCTACATCTAGCAAGCTGATTCTTGCTGCCAGGAAGGTTGGTCAATGTTGTGCCAAACATGCCAATGTTGTGCCAAACATGCCAATGTTGTGCTGCTTCATTGATTACCCTTGTTTCCTCAAGGGAGGTTAAGTGCACAGGCTCATAGCTGCTTACACTTCCTTTCAGAGATAACAAGGCTCCATGGAGAAGAAGACAGCATCAAAAATCACAAGATCGTCAGCCAAGAGGACAAGAACTGCCAGTCCTGTGACAACCACAGTATCTTCTCTGAGAACTACGGTGCAGTATCTGATACCTCCCTTTGCCTGCAGCTTCCTCTTACACAAGCAGCCCCTTCTTAGCAAGAGATGCTTTAAATGACCATCAACCCAAGAGCTATAAATTTATATTACAGAACTAAGTGCATTCCTTTCTACTTAGGTGCATACTTGTAATTTTCATGTTCACTTCTACAACAAGAAGCAATTCTTTACCATTGTAAGATAAACAATTAGCATAAATATCTTTGAATATTTGATATTTTGTACAAACTCAGGCAGAGAACATTTGAAATATAAACATTTACATTACACATATAAGTTACTGCTTTCTCTCTTTTATGCAAGAAAGATTTCTTTGTAAATAGTTTAATTTTCCTTTATCTCAGCTCTTTCAAAGCTATATAGAAGACCACCCCTAGGATTTCAAATTTAAGTACAATTTAAGACAATATAACTGAGTTTTCCTCCAGCTCACACAAATTTTCAAACCAAATGGTTAAAGAGCTACTCCTTTCAGCAACACTGAAGCTTTTCAGTTTATTGGCTTTCTTATTCCAGGAATCTCAGAGAAGTGATTTTAGCCAATTAAATCCCATCAGCACACATAAAAAAATATTTGATCTTGGTTAAAGTTTTGAATGATGACTGGATCACTCTGTTTACTTCCATTGTCAGTAATTTTATTTTGTTAGGAATTTGAGAGAATACTAGCAGAATTTCTCCTTAGCAGTTTCCTTGACAATATTTTGCTATTATACAAAAAATAGGACCACATAGGTCCCTTTCTGATTTCTCAATTTAAAAAAAAAAAAAACAAAAAAAAAAACCCAAAAAACCCACAAACATCTCTGATGGATTCATCTCTGTTAACTTGGTACCCCTTAAACTCCCTGTCTGACCAGGTGTACTTACCTACCTAACAGTCCATACTCCCATATGGATAGCAGGGAAAGAGAGGCATGCAGTTTGTCACACTCATTAAAAGGTGGGATGATCTGCCTTCCAGGGTTTCCTCATGCTGTCTGCTAAAAAGCCAATTCAACAAATTAAATTGGAGCACATCTTTGGTGTGCTTTAATAATGTGCTCAGATGACTCTGGTCAAGTAAGAGGAATATAGCCCCAACAAAGCTGTGTGATTTGAGTAGGAAAGACAGTTAAGTGCAAGGTAACTGTTTTATAATTTTTCCAAAACCAGAAAGATAGCAAAGAGCAAATGCAGGGTCAGATTTCACTATCACCACTCACATTTAGTAGTGCTTCCTAGTTAAGTAAATTGTTACTGGCTACTGATCAAAATGTGTCTAAAGAAATTTAGCAAAATCAGCCTGTCTGAGAGCAAATATAAATTATTGACATATTCTGTATTTGGGTGATTAAAGGGAGATACCAAGTTGTTTATTCAAGTATGAAATTTGTCAATGGGAGTGGGCTACATAATACATCTGATGATCTGGACACAAGTCCCAAGTCTCCCTTGCTGTGTATAGTGCAATATATCTGCCCAATTACAAGCCTGAAAAAATGCTTCAGCTAGTTTTAGATAATTAAATTTTAAATCTAATGTTCATATGAATTTTTAACATGCCATGAAAACCTAGGGTTCATAAATCATTTACAATAACACAAGAAGGCATTCTTTGCCATCTCCAACCAATCTGTCCCTCAGATCAATAAAAATCTTTTCAGAACTTTTGATAAGCCAATATACACCTTTGTAAAATACGCCTCTTTATAGATCCTGAAAAGCTGTTCTCTGCTTTATGAGAAACATTTACACAGGCTTACAAGCAAAGAAGGAAGGGGAAGTGTACATATATACTTCTTAGAAAGGACCATCTCAAAAAAGAAAATATTACATCCATAAAGGCTAGACAGAAGGAGTTGTTTTCCTGAGCTGTAAGAAGGATACTGCTGCTTGACCTAAAGAAGTGACTTGGCTGCCATTATAGTTGATGTGGCAAGTTTGGTCTATTCTTTTGTTGGAATATTCATTTGTATCACTTATGGAAGAAGGGGCAGGCAACTTGGAAGGACTTCAAGGACGTTGTGATGTTATGCAGTGAAAAAAATAGAAGCACTGAAGATCAGCTAGAACTTTATCTGCTGCCATAAAAGACAACAAAAAATGTTTCTATGAATCAGCAACACAAGGAGGGCTAAGGAGACTCTCCAGCCTTTACTGGATGCAGAGGGAAACATAGTGACAAAGGATGAGAAAATAGCTGATGTACATAATGACTTCTTTACTTCAGTAGAACCAGCTGTTCTTGGGGTACCCGGCCCCCAGAGCTTGGAGAGAAAGCACAATGAAGTCCCCATAATCCATGATCCAAAGGGAACTGGTCAACAACCTTCTACACCACTCAGACCCACACAAGCTCATGGGGACAGACAGGATCCATCCAAAGGTACTGAGGGAGCTGGTGGAAGTGCTCATCAAGCCACTTTGCATAATTCACCAGCAGTTTTGGCTAACTGAGAGGCCCCCATTTTCTGGAATTTAGTAAACGGGACACCCATCTACAAGACAGTTCAGAAGGAGGAGCCAGAGAACTACAGGTCTGTCAGACTGACCTTGGTACAGGGAAGGCTGTGAAACAGATCATCTTGAATGCTATCACATGGCACACACATGACAACCAGGGGATCAGGCCAAGCCAGCATGGGATTAGGAAAGGCAGGTCCTGCTTGACAAACCTGATCTCTTTCTATGAGAGGGTGACCTGCCTAAGAGATGAAGGAAGGGCTGTAGATGTTTGTCTATCTGGCCTTCAGCAAAGCCTTTGATACGGTCTCCCATAGTATTCTCCTGGAGAAACTGGCTGCTCATGGCTTGGACAGATGTACACTTCACTGCGTGAAAAACTGTCTGGATGGGCAGGCCCAGAGAGTGGTGGTGGATGGAGTTACATCCATCTGGCAGCCAGTCCCTAGTGGGGTTCCACAGGGCTCAGTCCTGTTTGACATCTTTATTGATGATCTGGGCAAGGGAATTGAGTGCAGCCTCAGTCAGTTCAGAGATGACACTAAGTTGTGCAGGAGTGTTGATCTGCGGGAGGGCAGGACGGTTCTGCAGAGGGATCTGGACAGGCTGCATTGACAGGCCATGGCCAGTGCTATGAGGTTCAAAAAGGCCAAGTGCCAGGTCCAGCACTTCGGTCACAAGAACCCCATGCAATACTACATGTTTGGAGCAGAGTGGCTGGAAAGCTGCCCAGCAGGAAAGGACCTGGGGGTGCTGGTTGACAGCAGCTGAACATGAGCCAGGGTGTGCCCAGGTGTCCAAGAAGGCCAATGGCATCCTGGCCTGCATCAGCAACAGTGTGGCCAGCAGGACAGGGCAGTGATTGTCCCCCTGTATTCAGCACTGATGAAGCCACACCTCAAGTGCTGTGTCCAGTTCTGGGCCCCTCACTACAAGAAGGACATTGAGGGGCTGGAGCATGTCCAGAGAAGGGCAACAAAGCTGGTGAAGGGTCTGGAGCACAAGTCTTTTGAGGAGCAGCTGAAGGAGTTGGGGGTGTTTAGCCTGCAGAAAAGGAGGCTCAGGGGGACCTTATCACTCTCTACAACCACCTGAAAGGAAGGTCAGGGTTGGTCTCTTGTCCCAGGCAACAAGGGAAAAAACAAGGCCTGAAGTTGCTCCAGCACAGGTTTAGATTGGATATTAAGAAAAAGTTCCTCACTGAAAGAGTAGTCAAGCATTAAAACAGGCTGCCCAGGGAAGTGGTGGAATCACCACCCCTGGAAATGTCCAAAAGATATGTGCAGGTGGCATTTGGGGATATGGTTTAATGGTAAACATAGTAGTGCTGGGCTAATGGTTGGACCCAATCATGGGTTAGTGATTCTTAATCAACCTTAGTCATTCTGTGGTTCTGTAAAAGAAAAGAAAAACAGAAACGTGTTGAAATACCACTTTCTTTGGTCATTAATGTTCAAAGCAATTTAAGCAGAAAGATATCCCCTTACAAAGCAATCTACAGATATATGAGTAATTTCACTGTAGACAGCTACATTCGCTAAGCATGATGCAACAGTGACACAAAGAAACAAACAAAAGAACATGAGTTTTCTCATCTTCTAGTGAATTTTCAGCCAAATTCTTGAACAGAGAAGCAAGCTCTGTTGTAGCTGCGAATAAAAATCCCTATTTTTAACATCTGAGACAACAGTTTTCTTATAGCTTCCCCTCCCTTTTTGGTGGCTTCTTAGGGACAACCTTTTGTTCTACAGCCTCAGCCTACTCTTTTCAACCCTCACTTTCTACCACAAATGTGTAAGGTTGCATTTTCAGGAATGGCCATTATTCATGGGATCCAAGTCTTTTGTTTTAGCCTTGTCTGCCTGTTGATATGTTTCTAAGTCCTTAATGGCTCTGACATCCATATCTAACCTTTTTGTTCACCATCTTGAGCAGAATTGCAGCAAAGAGGACATAATTTATTTACCAAGGAGATACACACTCATAGGTAGCCCACATTCAGCATTTGAGCTAGCTCACTTAAATCCTAATCTAGGAAACTTTGCACTGAACCTCAGGGAGACTCTAGATTTAAGCACAAGCTCTCTGTGTCAGACAAGAGCACTGAAAGACAGCTTTATTGAATCCCTGAATATAAGGCTAAATTTCTGAAATAATAGCATTAGACTTTTCCAGAAAATTTGCTATAGATAAAGAGCCAAATACTTCAGGTTTGGAAATCTAACTCCTAGAAAAAGGTAGAATTTTTTTTCCTAAAACCACAAACCCCATTATTCACATTTTCCAGAAGCCAGCTGAGGACAAGAGCCATGTGCTATCTTCCGTGAATGCCATCCTTATGTGGTTAAATCTCACCATATGGATAAGCTTTGGCAGATGCCAAACATGGCAGTGCCATGAGACAGATAAACATCTGAAAGAGCAGAGCTTTCAATGATGAGCACAGTATCTGTCTTAAGGAAGAAGCCCATCTGCATTCCTAGCTAAAGTCCCTTTGCTAAGGGAAATTGCTTTTTGTCTTCACACTGTTCTCTGCCAGAGTATTGGTCAAATTTTCTATCTTGCTCTTTACCTAAACGGCTTCTTAAAGCTCACATTAGCATCCTGATGAAAAATTAATCATTTTATAATTGATATCC
Organism: Erpornis zantholeuca; assembly: GCA_013400515.1. Classification (NCBI taxonomy): domain Eukaryota; kingdom Metazoa; phylum Chordata; class Aves; order Passeriformes; family Timaliidae; genus Erpornis; species Erpornis zantholeuca. The sequence goes on from VZTN01021422.1 coordinate 84,029, forward strand.
AGCAACGAAGAGTTTTACACTTAATTTTCATTTTATTATTTCTGTAAAATTATATGAAAGAGTTAACAAGGCTTAAATCTTTTAAATCAAATCAGAGCCATTAATTATCTGCCTTTTTTTACAATAGAAATTATGCATCCAATTTCAATGGATAATTATCTGGAAGTGTATTTGAGTCACTCTCCATGATGTTATCAAAGTTAGTAACACCCTTACTGGGACTGTCCAGGGAATAAGAAATACTAATTATATTGTCTGGCTCTGACTGGCTTCATAGTACTTTACAAAAATAAAAAGCTATTGTATGTAGCCTACTGAAATTTAACACAGGAGAGCCTCATAAACAGAAATTTAGAAAAAAAACAGTGTGGGCTTTGCTATTTGAAAAATCTTGGAGACTAATTCAAACAAGAATAATCTTTTAAGAATGTGTGTTTGATTGTTTTTTCAAGCTCCTCTGATTGATTTGGCATGCAGGGGAGTAATAGAATTGTAACAACTGTGATGAAGCTTTCTTGAATAGAAACTGACATTTCTGACAAATGGTTTTGTTTTTTTTTCTTCTTAATGTCCAATAGATTTGAACATAAATATGTAATTCACTACAGAAGACATGAAAGTCCTTGGACTTTTTCTGAGACTAGTCTGGAACTGATGGACTATTGGGATTTATTTTTCCTTAAGCAAAAGAAGAAATTGTATATTACACATCATCTGCCATTCAAGCCAAAATTTTCTTTGCTCAGTCTCAACTAAAGCAGACAAAACTCCTAACATGACTAATTTTCCTTGATGGCCTACCTGCTGCACACAGCATTTTCCACAGGAGAGAAGCAGTGGGGAAGTTTTAATTGCAAGATGCTATGGTTTGCATGTCAACAATGAGTGGGACAGCCTTTTTTTGATGCCCAAAAAGTTCTCAGTAAGAATTGTGACAATTATTAATTTGTGAAGCAGCTGTTTCTGAATCTGAGGAAAGGGTCTCAACAGGTTATATTCAAAAGTCCTCTAGAATGAAGACAGAGTAAAGAGGTAAAAAAGGTTATAGAAAAAGGAGATAATGGGGTTAGCTGTAGCTAAGTCATGGCAAAAAATGAACTTTACAGGGAAACACGTCTCAATTTCTAAACCATACCTCAGGTATGAGCTGTATGTTTCTGTTTCTGGGAGATGAGGAACTGCTGGAGTCCTGCTAGTGATGGAGACTACACAGCCACTTCTAAACATGCAATAAAGGACCAAATTTACATATTATATTCAATTATTACATGAAAATAGGAAATGCTTTTTCATAGGAAAAAAAGAAAGATGTCAGTAGCCTGTATCATAAGGTGGTCTGTTTTTTTACAATATTTCAGCCAATCCTCTGTGCAGTATTTTAATTTTAAGAAATCCTAGGGGTTTCCCTCACCGGACATTGTCTGTAAACTACTGATGGGTTCATATCAAAGTTTTTTATAACATACCCTAGGAATTTATTTAAAGTCCTGAAAGAAACTTTGGCAGTACTCAGGCTAAGCAGCAAGGCAAATATGTAACATCTACATACTACACAGCCTCACTGCTCATCTGGTACTTTCTCTAGTCTCCAGAATATGTAAGCAAATCAGTGACAATTGTGTCTGAATGCTATCTAATGCCATTAAATATCAGTGGGTAAATGAGAAGGAAAATGTCTCCTACACAACTTCTACACAGAAGCCAACTTAGCTTTCTCAGACAATATATTGTGCTTAAAAGGAAGAAACACATTTATCCTAAAATATTTTATTTATTAAAAAAACTCTACCTTCCATCCTCATCCACAACCAATATAACCAGAAAATCCTTGCGCTCATTTGCTGTAGAATTCTTGTCTCCTTAAGAATCTTTTACTTTTTACCCACATAGGGAGTTGCCTGGGTAACTTCAGGAGTTCAGGACATCAGACAGATGTGCAGGAGTAACACACAAGCCCAGATATGTCACAGGGTCACTTGGACATCATGGCTTTTTATTTCCCAGAACACTGACTGGGGCCACGGTGCTGCCTCAAGCCTGTTCCAGGCATAAACATATCACTGTTGAAGCTAAAAAACAAAGTGCCCAAAAAGAAATTGTCATCTCCTTTCCCTCAGGGAAACTTTGTTCTTGTCCCTCTTTGAGCTTCACATTTGTCATTATTGAATGCTCTTGTTGGGAGGTCTACAAGGGCCAGCCCTGAACTCCAGCTAATATTCCAAGCTGGAGCCTGGCTGAGCTTATTCAGACATCTGTGCTTCATCTGCACCTCCCAGTCTGCCTGACTTTGAGAAGATGTTTGACCAGGAAGAAGCCAGCTAGCATCCAGCTGGGCCCACAGTTCAGGCTCTGCTCCAGCTCAAAGCATCTGTCTCCTCCAGATGAGCTGTCCCTCAAGGCAGAACAGCTGTACTCCCGTGACTGGCATCTCAACTAACGCGCCTGCACAGACACAATGCAAGCCAAACCTGCAGTGAGTAACAGAGACAACTCTAACACAGTGTTTCATCTCAGTTCCCTATCGTCACATGTTTCTGACACATACATCCCTAAAAACGAACTGGCCTCAGGCTACATTATGGGATTTAGATCCCATTTCTGGTTGTGTCTATACTCACTATACAGAAATAATAGACTCTCATGGCTTTTCTCAAAAATGTGTATGTCACAAAATGTCTGTTTCCTCCCACACATCTAAGAGCAACTTCCCAGTCAAAGTGAGAGAACACATAAATAGAAATGAAATACTCTACTGGGCTTCGGAACACCTTCACTGAAGGAGTGGGGAGGAGGGAGCAGATTCCTTCCTGCTGCTTCTCCAAGATATCACACAACACTCCTGATTAATGTCCTGCAGTCCTACAGTATGGGCACAAGGCCACATCTAATGACCAGAGGAAAATACGATATTCCAACATCAAAACATTCCAACATCAGGAAATATTTTGCTGATTTTTGTGTTTGAAAGAATTAAGGAGCTGTAGAATTAAGCTTTGAAAGCCTAGATTTATGCTTTGCTCCTCTTCTACCACCCTGAAGTCATAACTACCAACACCAGAGAAATAACTTTTTAGGACTAAAATGTTTTACAGTCATGGACTTAGCTCTGTAACTGCTGAATGATAGTCACTGTTCAAGTGAAGCTGCTCATGTGCAAGAAGATTTTCATATGGGTACATTTTGCAGAATCCAATTTTTTGAGGCATCCTAGTGAATAAATATCTCCTGTTAAAATCTTTTTTAGCAGCTGTGTGAATGGATGTTAACATGATTGGAAGACAATTCCTTCATGAATTATCTTCAGCCTTCTACAAAACAGAAATGCTATTACAAGAAGATTGTAAAAATGAGTAATTAGACCTAGAGCTGCAGGTGATAAGCACTGAGAAACATTTGGATATCTTTCTAGAGGATGCATCATGATCACTACTGCCTTCCTGGGGGAAAAGGTGACTCTTGCAAAATAATTATAACTACAACAATCTTAGAGTTACTGTTTCTTACATTACTGTGATTCTCCCACACGAGTTTTGAAAATATCCAGTATTCGGCTCAGTTATAGAAATTTCCCTTTAGATGGCAATCTTTAAGAGATTTCAGAGGAAGAGAGGTTTTTTGAAGTCTGTAATTACAGACATGAAACACATTTTGCCACACAGCCCTTCCTTAGCTGTGTTGCTTAATTTCAAGGCTCCATGCTGCTATTATCAACTAAATTGCATACTGTATAGTAATAAAACCAAATAGATTCTTCTGGAATGGAGATACTTAAGCACATTAAAATTATCTAGTGTATTTGCTCTCATTATACCTACATGGCTCCCTTAGGCCCCCAAGTAATGAGAAGAAATAAGGCCTAATGCCTGATATTCCTGTGAGTTAATCGTGCTTATACAGCACCTGTATCCATACCTATCCCACTGTAAACCTGAGAGAGCTGCACTGAGAACAGTGGGATAAATATGTGTGCGTGTGTTTGTGTGATTGACAGGCATTTTGCCTTTGTCATAATACCTAACACAATTTACAATTTACAAATACATTTTGTGCTTAAACAAATAAGTGTTGCTGTTTCTGACCTGCTGCCCGGAGTTCCATGACAAAAACAAAATTGTCAAAAGAATTATCCACTGAACACCAGTTTTGATGTATTGCAGTTGACAGCACATTAATTGTCTTCAGTTCCTCTATGGAACTTAGTCACTTATTTTTGCTTTTGTACATAAGAATCTTCCATAATTATAATAAATCCTTGAAATCCTCATGGTTTCTCTCTTTTTATTTTTTATACATTAAAATTTTGGTTATACCCCTAAATACAAAAATCAAGTAGAACCCAGAGTAAAGTATAATTTTTGCAAACAGCTTAAAGAATGAGTTAATTTTCAATCAACTTCCAGGGAGACTTCAGAGAAATTTAAGGAACAAAATATTTCCAAACACTGCTACCACTGGCAGACAATTCCAATATAAATCAAGGGATCACTCATTCCTGTTTTAATTCCTTGGCTGTCCTAAAACTAGTGGTTCCATAGTCAGGCTGGAATTTGGGGATCAGGAATTTCCCTATACCTTTGTCACTTGTCAGGCTTGCAAACCTTCTCTATATCAGCTTACATTTGGATCAAAGTACTCTTAGGTTGCACAATCTTACACTGGGGTAAGCAATATTTCTAAATGTGTCTTGAACAACAACATGGAAATCATATCAAATTTAAGTGAGAATTGCAATTTTTTTTTCTTTTTGCTTGGAAGCTTGGCATTATCTGGCAAAAGCAAACTGCATCTTCAGTGCCCATGTCCAGCACTGTGTATGAGGCAAAATAAGAAGCTTTCTGTGGGAGCCAAAGACAAACCGATTTGTCTTTTAAATTTCCTAATTGCACTCTGAAAGGAATAAATTCTATTACTGGGACAGCAAATGATTAGTACAAGGTTGAAGATCAGCAGGAGAAATATATTTAAATATATTAATATGATAAAAAAAAAATTCATTAATTTTATTGCTACCTAAAGCAATATCCTAATGTAATAACAAGTCATTATATATTATCTACCTTCTTCTTATTTAATATGCAATTTTTATGTCAGGTGGATGTAGAAACATAAGCAATGATAATTAATATTATTTCATGCTAGCTGAGGAAGCCTTGATTCACTGTTTAAAGCATAGTAGATAGTGATATTTATTTTCTTCTGATAGGCCAACATTCAACTATCTCTTTATAAATTTAAATATATTGGATAATTGAACAAAATTATGTCAAGTGGAAATTTAAATCCAGACAAATCAAAGAACTGAAATTTAGCAGATCATAATGAAATAATCCCTTCTACAAGGATTCCTTATTGTTCTACTGGCAACTTCATCTTATCAAAAATTACCATTTCCCATTGCAAAACTACTCTCTTACCCCACAGTATATGACTCAGGTATTACTAATAAAATTGCTTCATATATTCAAGTTTCTATAGATTTTTTATATTTTCTAATTATTTCTATTTTCTAATAATTTTATATAGCTTTTCATTAGAAATTTACATGTTAACAGGAAAAGACCAATTTCTTCTTTTTTTTTTTTTTTTCAAATTATCATTCAATATTAGAGCAGAGGGGGGAATTTAGCTCTTATAACTCCTAGCATGCAAAACTTCTTTTATGTTCTGGGGTTGTTCTGCCACATAATTTCCATGGCAGGATTTTGGTGGGTGCTATATTACTAGGGAAAATCTTACTTTTAAATATCATTTTTTCAGTAATTAATGAATAATATACTGCCTCCACTGAAGTAAAATGTAAACTTCTTACAATTTTAAAGGCAACTGATTTTAGCCCAGCACAGAGGACATGGCAAGTAATTCCTCTCCAGTATAACAGAAATATAATCTCCAATAATAACTACAGAACGCTTATACTCGAGGTAAGTTTGGTCTCATTAATCTGCTTATATATATGAATTTATAATTTAAAATAATAAAATTAAGTAAATAATAGCAGTTCTAAAAGTTCAACTTTTTTTTTTTTATTTTATTCTATAGTATAGAATCTGTAGAATTACAGATTCTTACAGTCTGTATTAAGTAAATGAAAAAAAGAGAGGGAAGAAGCTAAAAATCACCATGGATGTAACACCTAAAAGGGAAGGGAAGGCCAAATAAATCCAACATTTAGACACACTAAAGTGACTTCAAAGGGAAGACGGAATTATGCCCTATTAGTTTTATTTAACATAATGAAAATGTTCTAAAATGTACTAAAAACCACAGGGAAATTTATCTTTAGCATTACACCTACATGAAACATGAAACATACGGCCCATAAAAACCATAACATTTGGAAAAATAATGAAGTCACAAAGTGGAAAGGAAGGAGATAAAAAATGGAGTGGAGAAGGTTTAGCTAATATCCATTTAACATCAGAACATTGTGAGTATTTTGTTGTAGTATTACAAGTCCTGGGCTTTCGTTCAAGTGTGAGAGTTGATGATAGCTGAGCTAGCCAAGAGACTGCACTGGCAAACTGGGATTAGACTGTTTCAGAAAGAGCTCAATTTGTAGCACCACTTAGCATGTGATTTCCCTTTCTCAGTTTAAAAGCCCTCATCTAAATAAGGACAAGGTGAATTTCAAAACAAAATCCTTTGCAAGCCACCCTGAAGTCCACCATCAACTGCTGCTCTAATATAAGAGTTCCATGTAAGTTTGGCCACTTCTATCAGCTCACCTAAATTTTCTCTCTTCTGGTAGAACAAGGACAATAGGTGATTGTATATTCAATGGTGATTTGTCCCTAGGTTTCACACTGGGGAGAATCACAGTGGGAATTAAGGAAACTGGTTTTAGTTTGATAGGGAATGTAAAGGGTATTAGACTCTTCATTCCTCCTAAAAACCTTGTGGGCTTCCAACTCTTGTATAAGTGGTCACACAACATGTACATTCATGATCCAAACAGCATCCAAGCAATGCTTGTGAGGAGGCTCTGTAACATCTGACACAGCAACACCCTGGCTGGGTGCCTGGGGTAGAGTAATTCATCTGTCTGGGCCCAAAAGTGGTGATGCATACACCATGAAGAAATGCTGGAGAGTACTCACATTGCATTTCCTGTAGTCTGTTGTCCACCTTCATAACTGCATCTTACACCCCTCCACTCCCCCACTTCATACAGGAAATAATTCAGGACTCTCCTATGTCCTGCTTCATCCAGCAGACCAAATAGCATAATTAAAATAACCTCATCGTTATCTATCAAACCCCATCTCTTCTATCAAAGCTGTCAATTTAGCTGCAGTGGCAATCCTTGTCTTAACTGGTAATTTCTAGGCTAAAAGCCCTAGCTGGAGTAAGGCATTTTAATAACAAGAATCATAAATTTATTCTTTTTCATGTAGGAAGAGCCACCATGGTTACACTAATTCAAAAGTCAGAAGTTGAAAACTCACAAGTCTACTACAAATAGAAATTCAATGTTTTCTTATTTATTTTGATGTGTTTGAAACACAAGATGCACCTTAAAACAGAAGCTGAAATAACTACAACCTAATTAATGTCAAAATTTGGCACATTATTTGTGAAAATTTCAATAATTTTAAAAATGAAAATGTAATTACTAGATTCAGACTTCAAGATTTTGAAGTTAAAATGGGTATTTTAGACTATATATTATAATGATGATATATAGACACAACTGTACTTTCCCATTTTTAATAAAAGATATTATCTCACTATGAACCTGGCTTTCTTTAACATTCTATCAGATAGTTTTCATTCTTTCTGTATGTGTGGACCATTATAATTTTTCAGTTGAAGTTCAAACACCATTAAAATGGCATATATAACACTACGGTATAGTGTTCAGAGCCCACAGGTAATCTGATCACACCCCTCTGGACATCACAGGCT
>VZTN01021422.1:109426-134903 GCA_013400515.1 Erpornis zantholeuca
AAAGAAGAGAGAGAACTGACATAGCTACTGTCCTGAAAGAAGAGTTTAATTCAATGGGAGAATCTGGATCCACAAATTAAGAAAAGTCAGTAATTTCACCTCACTAAGCCTACTTCCTTCTAACCCTGTTAGATTTTCTTACCTGAATGCTAAGACCATCTGAAGACAGAGGTGAGCTACTACAGACCTTAGGACAGCACAGCTCAGCTTCAGCTGGAGCCTGCTGGCACAACTACAAAATAATTTGCACTGAATGTGAGCAGTTCAGCCATTTCCTCTCCTCTCACGAGCCTGTGAAACAACAGGACCATGCAAACAAGAAATCTGAAAAAGCAATTCTTTTTCTTACTGTAAGTGCAGCACAGTTTGCAATCAAACTCACAGGCCTTTGCTTTCTAGCATTCCTGACAGGGTATGTGTGCATAGCACAGCAGAGCAGAGACACCCAGCGAGCTTAAAAGCTCTACTTTAGCACAACCTTGTACCTGGACTAACTGGTTGCTATCACACAAACTAATGCTACCTCCTGAAGAAGAGGGAGAATATGAATCCACTGTGTGGTTTTTCCACATGGTTTGCTTTTTCCACTGAACAGGTCAATTATGTTTTATGTAATTGCCATTAGGAAAATGAACTTGGTGATGAAAAATCCACAGGCAGTCCAAAATGACTATTATCAGACTGGAAATTCTTTTTCTTTTGAGGTTTTCCGGTCCTTAGAGACGGATGCAGCTTTAGCTGAGAAGTTACTTTACTTCTACACTGTCCTTCAGAGGACTGAACAAGAACTCTGAATGAGCATGAATGAGACCAGGTCTCCTAAGTCTGGAAAGGTTTCAAACCCTGCTCCAGAGGACTTTGCACAGTTTGTCTCCCAAGAAGAGTGTTAGCCAGCACTTGGTCAGATAATATGTTATAGTTTCAGCAGGGTGAAGTAGGCAAGAGCCAGATTTAAACACCTTATAATGGATTAGTCACTCACAGTGGGAGCAATGTAACAGGCAACTCTGAATTTCTCTTGTACAGAAAATGACTACACCACTGAGACCCATTTCTGAGCCTATTTCAGATCTGAAAGGATATGGTGAAAATATTGTGCCAGGTCTTGCTTTTTAAACAACAAATTCAGCCTGGCCAAAGTCTATTCGCAAGAGCAAATAGAATACTAGCTGATCCAACGTTTAAGGCTTTATAGCTTCCTTGCCTCTGAAGAGAAGCACATACTGTGGTAACATGATTACAGAATTTCCAGCAGCTAGCACAGCCTTCAGACAGGCATATTATTGGCAGCAGCTGCTCAAACAAGTACTCACCTCCCTGTGCTCACAATATCCCAGCAATTGAAGGAGTGAGAAATTATGTCAATGAAATCAGCCTTCTCTGAAAGCTTGTGGTGTGTGCTTCCATAGCAATCCAACTACTTGATGAACAACTACAGTTGCCAATTTGACAAATTCTTTCAAGATTATTTAAATGTATCAAGGTTATTTCATCACTGGAAAGAAAAGATTTTAATAATTTGGATATAACTAAGTTAACACTTAAGAAACTAACTTTCCTGAGTACTAGGCATTTTACCAAATTATCATCCAGTGTAAAACAAGAGAAAATTACAACTGTAAAAGGCTAAGACTTCTGTGACAATTAATCTGACACAATTTAATTAGGCATATACATATAAATCCAGTGTACCTACAGTCCAACAAAACAGAAGAGAACAAAGACTAACAAAGCAGAGGCTTAGCAGCTTCTCTAGGGGATTTTTCTCTAAGGCCATTTCTCTTCATTTTGCTTGATTTGGTATCTTTCACATCTTCCTGCCTTAGAAAACATTTCTACTTGGTGGCCAGCTGTCCTAGCATGTAAAAGAATACAGTCTAAAGCATCTTATGATTATACAGATAATTTACACAACTTAAATGTACCTCAATGAAGAGAACTTCCAGTAATAATACCAAAACTCATTAGAGAGAGCACCACCTACAAAAAAAAAAAAAAAAANCCATAAAAATGAATCAAATTACCTGAAAGACCAGAGTCAAGTTATTAAGAAAACAGTTGTATTGCCACAGATTTTCAAAACAAATAGCTTTGTGAAAATACTCATTATGAATATACAGTTATTGTTAGTGAAATCTGGATACAGCACACTTGCTATTACATCAGCTAAGTAAAATTTAAAACACTTGACTTCCAGTCTGTGCTTTATGCATCTGTGCACAATAGGGAAAATATTAAATCAACATTTGTGCTTATTGTCGCATAGGTGTCTGCCACAGCCATACAGTAGAAAAACAAATACATGACAACTCTCATATTCTTGTATGTTTCCATATTTGTATTTTGTAATCACAACAAATGTACAGTTGTATAATTTCTTAATCTTGATTTCTAATTCCACCCATATAAGTATAATGATATACTCCACTATTATTTGAAATCCTGATCTGTTTTGATGCAGCTTCCTTACTAAACTGATTTTAGAGCAGAAATCCATTATTGCTCATGACAGCGATGGGATTTTAAAATACCATTTTCCTCTGAGGTCTACATATGGTGCCAATACAGCTCCAAGTCATTATGGCTGTTCATTAATATCACCTGAAGATCTGGACCTTACATCAATTGCGAAAGTCCAGTAGATCTGAACTTATGCCTCTTCACTGTTCATGGCCCTTACAGGTCCCTGCTGCTATGATTCCATTGGACCAGCACAAGAAGGTTTCATGCAAAACATTCACATTTGCCATTCCTCAATCAGCTCACCCCTATACAGGTGCAAGGACAATGACCACAACAGAAAAACCACAATGATTTCCTTGAGAGTTTTGGTGACCAGAAAGCTCCACAGATAGAGCTGTCATATCATTTGGAAACCTCAAGCCAGTCCTGAAGGTATTCTTGATGCAAAAATGAAACTTCAAACTATGATGGGAGGAAAAATCTGAAAGAAAAGGGGGAAAAAATTTAGAAATCCCTCCCTCTTTTCTATTTTTCCAAGTCTCCTAGATAGGTAATTCAATTAATTCAGTCAAAATTTTAAACTGAAAATTTTATCAGATCTTCTGAGTCTCCACCATTTCTAATTCTAATTAAAATAAAACCAATGTTCAAAAAGCAATATTGTAAAGAAACTGAAAATTAAACAAGCCAAGGAAACTACTCAGCAAAACCATCCTTTTTCATAAAAAGCCTTTGGTTCTTATGAATTAATATTATCTGATGATAAGGCATTTGCCACAGAATTCATTTGATGGGAAACATCTATAACACTATTTTGCCAATTCAGATGAAAATTTGGAATGATGAGAATACAAACAGAAAATCTTCTAAGATGCCATGTAAGCTACCATGGGAATCCATTTCTTTCTTATTGCCAGGTGATGATATCCTAGATGCTGGGGTTTTTTTAATGTAGGCACAAAGGAATCACTTAAACATTTACTTCTAAAATCCTCTCTTTATCTAGAAGAACTAGCTGCCAGTGTTGTATGCTGGCTAGATATGCTGAGTGCATTATCAACAGTCTTCTGCTTCAGCAAATTACTTTATTAAATTTTCCTGGCAAGAGTTTACTCTGTATGAAAAATGAATGCATTTGATGCACTTCCAAATTGTTAAGTGACATGTTCTTTACGACTCTTTAAAAGATTCCAAAGGACAAAGACAGAGTGTGGAACTTCAGGTCAAAAAACTATCAGATTTTTCACTAGGATGTCTTTGTCGAATAAAACACTTTACTATAGGTTATTTCACAGCCTGAACGCATCATTGTTTTGTCAGATAAAGACAGAGTAGGCTTTTGTGCCCTGGAGGAAAGGAAAAGCTATGATTCCTCTGTTGGCAACATAAAACAGTTAATGAATCCTCAGCACACTGGCATTTTTTTATTAAATACTGTACAAGTATTTTCAAAGTGAAATCCCATTGGCCAAATTTCACTCAGAGTCTCTTTGGGGGCTCTTGTTGCTTTTTCAGTGTTACAGCAATAAAAAGATCAGTGGACATGTGCTGATGAAATAATGTAAAAATGCCCACAAGACATGACTGTATTTCACTAGACTGAGGTGTGTTATTTTCTCATAATATAGACAAAGATAAATTATAACTTGAAATACTAGTTGTGAGTTTTGAGATTTACATTTCATTTAACCAGAATTTGAATGCATGTAAACAGGAATTGCCTAACTCATTCTGACATTGTCTATAATAAGGAAACTGCACAGTAGCAGCTTTAACAATCTTTGTCAATGTAATTATCTAAGCTGAAGCTGAAAGGCCAACCTTGAAAATTGTGTGCAGGCTAATCAGGTAAATAGGTCAGAACAGAAGATTTCAGCAGCATAATTTTAAGTTACTCATACAATCATAGAATCATTTAGGATGGAAAAGACCTCTAAGTTCATGGAGTCCAACTGTTAATCATATTTACTCTTGTACAGTATGTGGACATGCAAAGTAACTACAGCCTAATACAGGATTCTGAGAAATTTCCATATGCATGCAGACCACTGAGTGAAGAGTAGATTGACTACAGAGATGTACAAACTGCAACACACATACAGAAAACGATTTTGGGAACTCAAAGTAACAGCTACTTTCTCTGGATTTTTGAAAACAAGAACTAGTAATTAGTCCAACATCTAATCAGTTACAAAGCTCCCCTAGAAATAGAACTGATGAACACTTCAAATTTCCACTTCACAGGAAACAAAGGCATTTCAAAATCTGACCTCATTTCATTCAGAATAAATGTGAGTACTCTCAATATTTCTTTTGAAATAAAATTTAAAAGGCTGTGTTAAAATTGTTTTTATCATGTTTATTATTTTTATCTTAATCTATTACAGGTACATACTATATGTATGTTATTTGATGTTGTCAACGCCTAGCATTATTTATATTATCAAGTTGTCATACTATATCATGACATACCAAATAGTCCAGTATTCTGTTTTTATATTACTTTTATATTATTTTTATTTAAAACCAAAAGAAGTTGCTAGATTGTTTATAATGAAATCCTTTATTTTTATTTATATTTTATTTAATGAATCAGGGCTGCCTAGCATTTTACGAACTGGGGCTTGGTATGGGTTTTGGGCCTCCCAGAAATCAAATTTATCATTTCCTGAAGATGGACAGGCTCAGCAGTATTTGAGGAACTAGATGCTCAGCATAACTGTATGAAATGTTTACAAATTTGAGACAAATTTATCCTTCTGCTCACACAGTTCAGAGGGCCAGCAGTTCATTAAGTTTGCTATAAACTAGATCGTTTTTTTATCTGTGCTGCAATGAGACAGAGTGGTACTTTGATGCAAAATGCATTGTTTTCCTTTCAGTGCCTAGTAGCATAATGAAGAAAATAAGCTTTTGATTTTTCTGCATATTCCCTAGACACATTTTGCTTTGAACATCCTTGTCTTCATAAAAATATCTGTTACTTTGTCAAATGCTCTTTATTAATCAGTCCTTGCATTCACAGATAAAGAAAACTCCAGAGATATTTCTCACAGGTGAAATAAATGCATAATAGATAATCAGTGGCAGAGGTGTATACAGATTTAATTTACGTCATCAAATGATGCAAGCTCTCAGCTCTTCCCAAGATTCATACTGCATGCATCTGAGTTCTGTTTAGGCTCTCATTTGGAACAAAATGACTAGTTCCCCAAAAACTGTTAGGACTGCCTGACCATTCATGACCACTCTGTCAGTCTCACTTGGACAGAGGTCACTTCACAGCTACACACCCCACACTCACACAGTCAGATCAGGTTCCCATAGCACAGTCTCACACCTCTGGATCCTTTCAGTAATTTAATCATGGTGCAACCACAGAGTAACAGCTGGAGCTGGTGCCTGTGGGGAGGGACCCTGAGCAAAGGAACCCCTGGGCTTTTACAGCCTCACAGTCAAATGGCAGGGAAGTCTGGGGTCTGCCAGCCAAGTCCTCAGCTCCTGCTGTCTTGAGTGTCTGATCCCCAGGCTGGCACCACAGGTCCCTGTGTCCTTTGCTGTGCAAAGGTTGGTTCCAGTTCACAGCCTCTGGTGTGGGGCTCTCACCCCCCAGAGCTCAGCCCGGAGCTGGCACTGCAGCTGCTCACCAAGCTGCCGGCAGTGAGTGTATTCCTCAACAAAACAAAGCTTAGGTGAAGGCCAAAGGTGAGGACTTCAACCTAAATTTCCTCCAGACAAAATATCATCAGGGCTGGCCCTTCCCTCCTTACACAGTCCCCCAACACCATTTCAATAGACTCATTCTCAGTAGAATTGTACTCCCAAACATGTTTAGAACACCTTTGGCTGTGGTGGGTGGCCCCTCTCTGATTGTCAGGTGCCCACCAAAGCTGCTATGACAACAAGCTAGTGTGCCAAGATCAGGGCAGGGAGAGATCACTCAGCAATTATTGTGACGGGCAAAATAGACTGAACTTGGGAAAATTAGTTTCATTTATAACCAATCAAATCGGAGCAGTGTAATGAGAGAGAAAACCAAGTCTTAAAATACCTTCTCCCGCACTCCACCCTTCTTCCTTGGCTCATTTTCACTCCTGAATTCTCTACCTCCACTTCCCAGGAGCACAAGGAGATGGGGAATGGGAGCTGCAGTCAGTTCATCACACATTGTCTCTGCCACTCCTTCCCCGTCAGGGGCAGGATTCTTCACACCCTTCCCTTGCTCCAGTGTGGGATCCCTTCCACTGTAGACAGTTCTCTGTGAACTTCTCCAACATGTGTCCTTTCCACAGAGGAGTATCTGCTCCAGCTCCTGGGGCAGAGACCCTGGTGCCTGGAGGGCTGTTTCTTCACATATTCTCACTCCTCTTTCCTCCAGGTGCCATTACAGAGGTGTTTTACACCCCTTATTGAAAGTGTTATTGCAGAAGCGCTGCCACTGTCGCGGATGGGCTCAGCCTTGGCCAGCAGTGGGTTGATCTTGGAGCCCGCAGCCACCGCCTCTGTCAGACAAGCTGGAAGCTTCTGTCAGCTTCTCACAGAGGCCATCCCTGTAGGCCCCCCCACTACCAAAACCTTGCCACACAAACCCAATTTACTCACGCATCATGCTCCATGTATGCAGTACATAATCCTGTTAATGTCTTGTAGCAATGTCACTAGCAGCCCTGAGACAACCTTTACCTGACCGCAGACATTTTCAGCAGAAAAAGCACAACTTAAAATTTCTGCCCCCAGAGGGACCAGATGCATTCAGTGAATATTCTCGTACATAGATGTAGATAGTCCTGTCTAATGGAAATCAACATTAACAGCATACTCCACCACTTGAAGGCCATGGGGCTTCTTCCAGAGGTTTTAACCTCCACTCACCTGTCATCATGTTATCTATTCAAGACCTGAGCTTTCCTCCTCTGGTATTAAGGGTTGATTTTGTGGGTATGGCTGAACAGAGCAATGCTCTGCTTTGGAATATCAAGAGTGAACAGTAGCTACCAGAAGGCTGTGGTGCCTACTGGAAAATAGGGCATTGTTTACAAAGGGCAATGGCAATTCTAACATTAACAGCCAGAAGTGAGTCTTGTATAGAAGAGAACAGGCAGGTTGGGTTAAACATCATTAAAATAACGGGGACTTTTCTGGATATTGTTTCAATGAGAGGGAGGTAGAAAAACATGAGCACAACTATAGAAAAGTAACATCAAAATGCAGCTGTAAAAGCATGAAGCCATTAACTTCAAGCTAAGAGCAGTCCTGCTTTGTTTCTGCTGCCCCCAGCTGTTCATTCCCATCTGCATCTTTGTTACATAGCCTGGCTTCAAAAACACAGTTTGAGAGGATGGGCAATTGTGCACAAGTGCAAGAAGTTTTGAAAGGACTTTCCCACAAATCATCCTGTAAGACTGTGATCTCACATGATTACCACATGAAATTACTTTTATTTATTTTAAGTGTTGATTGGAATTCTTGAAATCCTAATTAATTAATTTATCTTTTTGCAATTAAAGAAAGAATTGTGATTTTGTTTTTTGGGGTATTTTTAATTATTTGTCAATAAATGGGGGAATTGCCCTTAAGATACAAGATTTCATGCTTTTTCTGACAGAGATAACCTACATGGCCCTGATTTTTGCTTCAAAAAAAAAGTAACAGCTGATACTGCTTCGTGCATAAGCTTTTTATTTTCTTGCTTTTGCACACCTGCATATAACACAGGAATCTTATTTGTCTCACAGCATAGTTTTATGAATTAGAACCTATACCTAAACGTACTATAAGAGTGCTCTAAGAGATGACCTTCAAGTTTTCATTAGTGCAAAAGCAGTTCTGCAACATCTTTAATGAATAGTTTGTTGATTACAATTTTCAGTATATTCTATAAAACAACTTCATACAGAGCATAAACAGTAAAGCTATACATCAGAAAACACAAAATCTTCTTTTATGGATAATTTCAAAGAGAATATGAGGAGCAACTCTGTTTTTTCTAGTTATGCCCAAATTATATACATGTGCTCCTCAGCTGATTCAGTTCTATTTAAGAGTGCAAAAAATAGAAGCACAGTGCAGACATTTGAACTGAAGCTATATTTGCAGTACCAGAACTGGAAAAATTATATGACTCTGTTCCAACTACAACACAGCCATTATTCACAGCCACACCATATTCATTCACTTCAAATGAATATTCACTTGGCTGTGAGCAGCCAAGTGCCTAACCAGGAGAAGGTAAATGAAATCCAAAAGGTTATTTTCTCTTATGGTGCCCCTTGGCCCCTTTCTGAAAGGACTATATAAATATAATAGTATTTTTATTCCCAACAATGCTAGCATCAATAGGCCTTTGTATAAATAACTTAGAAAAAACTTCATGGAAATTAATAAAGAGGTGTATCAGGAAAGGTGTTCAGCTACAAAAGGGATGGCTCCTGTCATTATCAGAAATTGATTCTAATTGAAACAGGAAATAATCATGTACCAGTAACATCAGTGTTCCTGTCACAAGAGATTCTCTATTTTAGAGGAAGACAAATAAACCTACAATAAACAATATTGTAGAAGACAATCGACAATAAACAAATCATTTTGCTTTATCACATTCTATTTCCCATTGGATATTTTTGATTTGTTGACTGGGTTAAATTCACTGTGCTCTGACCCAAAATGTAATTCCAAATAACCTTCAAGAGAGAGAACTACCTACTGCCAAATTCATCTGGGGACAACACAAATAGTGGGTAAACGAATTAACATAATTGCTGATAAAATCTTATCTTTAATATGAAATATGTTTCCAGAAAGACAGACTGTCCTGGGAATGTTTTTGTAGTGGTCCTAAACTAGCAAGGAAAACCTTATTTTCTGAAAGACCTCATGACTATTCACATGAATTTTAATCAATGTTAAAAAGTTGCTACTGATATTTCTTGTTTCTATGATTCTGAAGGAAAATTATCAGGACATTGTATATCCCTTGAATATGCACATAAAGATGAGCCACCCACAGTATTTTTTACATCCTAAAAATGGCCTGCAGCACTGAATTGTTTCAGCCATTGAAGCTCTGAAATACTGGCTGGATCCCAAAGCAATTCAAGTGCCAAAAGACCAAGTGGAATTATTTTCACACCATTATGAGACTCACAAAGCATTTACAATATTTCTACCTTTTGATCAACACCAACTTTGCCTCCCCTGTTAATGCAACAGCTAAAAGTGTAGATCCAATGTAGTATATGACATAATTGGCTGAAAATCTACTTTATCAAAAAATTAATTTATTTGAAAACCAAAAAGAAAACAATAAATTACAAAATTCCATGACAGGTTAGATCATTTCTGGATCTAGTATGAAAAAGCTGAGGAATGGAAAAGGATGAAGCATGTTCTCTGTGACCAAAGAAACCAGAACATTCTAAAACTGCTTTAGTGGTCAATCCACTTCCAAATACTGTAGTGGCTACCAACCAGGAGTTAACCCACTCCTGTTACAAAAGCATTACTGAGCTCTGGAACAACAGGGAGCACAAATAAATAATTTAAAGGAGATTTAAGAAAAACACTAGAAAGCAAGAAAAATCAGCAACTATTGTTACACAGTGTTCTGATAGTGGAGTTCTTCTGAAGCTTATGCTGACTACCAGATGCAGCTACAAGTGCATGTTATTATGGGCAGCAATACATTTGTCAGTGACCGGATGGAGAAGAGTCAGTATT
This sequence comes from Erpornis zantholeuca, assembly GCA_013400515.1. Taxonomy (NCBI): domain Eukaryota; kingdom Metazoa; phylum Chordata; class Aves; order Passeriformes; family Timaliidae; genus Erpornis; species Erpornis zantholeuca. The sequence goes on from VZTN01021422.1 coordinate 119,606, forward strand.
TCCACAGTATCTTAGAGACCCGCATGTTTACATATAAAAAAAATTCATATGTTTGTCTTAGGTATCATTACCTGGTCTTTTGAATTTGGACAAGAAGAAAACCCCTAGTTTTATGAAAAAATAATTAACAACTCAACAGCTCTCACCTGTTCCATAGGTGTACATCCAAAATAAAAAGCAACAATTTAGATACCTGGAAAAGGTATACCTTGAAACTTGGTCAAACCATACTTTTTCCTAACCATAGTCAATGTTATTTGGATCACAACTGCAGAGGAGTACCTTGTTATTCACTGCTCATGATAAATACTTAACACTAGATACTACATGTGTATGTTTGTCATAAATCTGACTTTATAGTGATTTCTAACACAGAGTTTCAACCTGTGTGTAAGTTCTAATGTTATCCCATCATTCCTGAAAAACAGTATTAGTGCATGAGCAATGCAGTGTGCTTAGAAAGGCTGTCTCCTGTCTGCAGGCATAGAAGTAATTCAAATATTTACCACATGAGGCTTACAAGACATGACCAACACCACAGAGTGTCCCATGTGGATGGCAGCTTATGAAAGTGAAAAAATGTTTCTGACAGGGAGCAAATTCCTGTGGAGAGATGTAAGGTTACTTTGCCAAAATTTAGCCTTGAACTAGAACATTGTATTGTTAATTAAAAAAAAAATCACCACATAGGGAATATATAGGAAATATATAGGTTACATACAGAGAATAGTGATGTCCTTTTGCCTTCAGTTATCACATAATTAACTGTTCAACCAGCTGCTGAAGTTACCATTATCTCAGTTCTGCTCAATAATAGTATTTGTTTCACCTTAAACAGACCCGTGACATTATCATATATTTAAAAACAGAGGAGTAGCATTAGGTACATACGTAGGGTAAAATCCCCATTATAAAAGGTATTTTTATATTACAAAGCTTTAGCAGATAGAGCAATCAAGTAAACTGTATTATAGCAGAATAAACAGTCAATAAACAGTGATAGTGCACAGCTGGGGGGGCAGAGACTGTACCTGGATCAGCCACTAGTAAAATAATTTGTAAAGCTACAGTCTCAGACTCACAGACACAAAGCAAGCAAACAAACAACAAAGATCGGCCACTGAAAGGAAGAAAACAAAACGAGAAAAACAGGATCATAAAGCGACAAAACTAACAAAAAGACTCGAGTAAAAGTAACCCTCGTGTATCTAGAATTCCTGACTTTCTGCCTGTACTGAAGTATATCATTAACAAGATACTAAGAGGCTATCTCAGGAATGAGCTCTTTTGTCGGAGGGAGATGATGCCTCTGCTCCTGTAAAGCCTGTAGGAGGCTCAGAAACCCAGGGCAAGGCAGTCCTGGTCTCTGCTGCAGCCTCGCAGCTTCCCTCAGCACCACACCGTGGGAGAAAGGCAGCACTGCACCTTTCCACCGCCAAACCACTGCATGCGACTCTTAGCCTGCATTTCTTTCGCTTTTTTGTATCTCCTTATTCCCTCGTGAGGGCTTCTTCCGCGGCTTTTTAAACAACAACAAAAAATTACATTTCTCCAAAATATATTGTTTCAAAACACACTCCTTCTCAATGTCTGCTTTCCAACCACAGCCTCTCTTACATGCACATTGTCAATCAGGAGACCCATCCCAGAAACACACCCAAACATACAGGAGGCACCTTGATTATCTTTTTCCCCTGCATTGGCACATGGCTCCACGTGCAAGGGCTGGGAAGCTGCCAAGCCCTCCTGGACCACTTCCTATCACCTCTCTGCACCACCAAGTCTCCTACAGACATGCTGTAAACCTGTGCAAGAAGTCTCACAGTGGCCAGCTACACTCCGTATGGGTGCAAAAGAGCAAATCTTTTATACTGAGATGTAACAGGCTACCACACCCAGAATCTGATCTATTTATTTAGGAGAGTAATAAATCAGGTCCCACCCCAATTCCACCTTGAACTCTCCTACTCATATGCTAAGAAAATTTTTAACGCCCCCTGTCTGTGTCACACTGAAAGGATGCCAGAGAGATCATGTCAGCAGAAACAGAAAATGATATTTCCATTAAATGAGGAATTCAATCATTTGTCCAATATCCTTCACCTCTGCTTATTATCTTCCAGACACAGAAATAAAGAAGAGTAATCTCAGTCTTACAGTGAGCTCCTTCAAGAATATAGATATATATGTTGTATATATATAAGAATTTGTATATACGACAATTGAGTAATGGAGTCCTGGATGCTTGTAACATAAGCCATGTCTGGGACAGAGGATACAAATGTGAGATTTGAGACAGACACTGAGACCAAGAAATCTGAGAAAGCTAAAACATTTAATGCAGTAAAGGAGAAGATAGCTTAAGATTGTTAATCAAAACCTGGCAGTTAATCATTATGGTATCTAATAACTCACATTTGTGTAATCTCTGTCCTAGCTTAGCCAATCCTTCCTTAAAAAAGCAGTACCTTAAAATGGGTTAGATAACAAGCAGTAGAGTCGCAAAGCTGACACATATGCTGAGGTTAAATAGATGTGCATCTTTGTATTAAACCACAGACATACTAAAAAACATTTTAAAGGGCAATTAAGGCCTAAAATGTTTATAAGTGACATTGTGCTGCAACAAGGCCAGTGCCCAGCAAAATCAATCTCAGTCTACAAATAATGGGAGACCCTGGCAGAATGTTCAGTACTGATTTTGCAATACTTTCACCAGAAAGGTTCAAAACATGTTTACCTTCAAAATATCCTTTCAAGCTCATCTGTTTGCTCTGGAGTTTAGAGACATTGAGGCATCTGGGTAAGTTAAAGGGGAGAGGTCTCTGTAACAGCTGAGATAACCTTCTCAGGTCTCACTGGTATTGTTTTGCTCTGGGGTGGACTCCTTGTTTCTGTCTAAACAGGTATTAACTGTGAGTCTTTTAACACAGACAAGTGCTATTTTATATTTAGACCCTACTAAAAGGGACAGTTTCCAGTAAGGAGGTTTTTGCGAATGAAATATCACTAGCCTTACTATTTAATATTCTCACAATTACAATCATTAGAACAACAAAAGGAATCAAACTATTAAAAAACTAAACAGAAAACATGACTCAAAACACTTATTAGAGCTGTACTAATGCGGCAGTTGTCAGACAAGACCGTCGATGTTAAAGAGTCTCAGTGTCCTTCAGACAAATTATACCCATTTCCTGGACAATTCCAGGAAACATCCCTTGCGCCTCAGTCATTTGGGTTTTCCTGGAGCCCGGGGTGGGACCGTGGGCAGCCCCAGCCCAGCGCCAGCGGGTGGCAGCAGCGACCCAGCGACCGCAGCAGGCGCGCTCCTCCCGCTTACCGCTCACCGGCATTTTCAACGCTCAGTAAGGCTCATTTTAACTCTCCCTCCTTCCATTTGCTTTTGTTTGGTTTTGTTTTCGGTTCCAATGGGAAATGCATAACGTGAATGAGTGAGCAGGTGAATTAATAGAAAGCTTTCACAATTTTTTTTCTTAGACGGAGAGAACTGACCTTGAAATGGTCAGGCACAACCATGAAGTACCAATACTTTGGGTACCACTGGTAAGACCACGTTTTCAATTACCAGGCAACATCTTCCGGGAAAAGAGACACAGCTTCGCAAAAAAGCTTTAGGTCATTACTCATTCTGCAAACAAAATACAGAAGCCAGGACTTCTCCACAAGAGATTTGGTGGGAGGGCAGGCTCCAGCAGAGAGGGAAGCTGGAGCCACATACCTATTGTCAGGAGGTACAGCAGACTCGTTAGCCATTATTCTTACTTTAAAGGTACTAATTAAATTCATACCATATCTCTTTTCAGTACAGATACATAAACGTCACAAATTTAAGCATTTTGTTGTTCAAATTCCAGGAAGTACATATATATCTATAACTCAGACGAATTTCAAAACAGGAAATGTGTGTCATCTGTACACATTTCTACACACCTGTAATCTGTAATCACTGTCAAACTAAACTACTTTACCAGAAACTCCTTTTGCACTGCAAACCTGTCTTGGCCCTTATTATAAACACCTGAATTTCTGAATCTAAAGCTGATTGATTTCCAATGTGTGGTTAAAGCTTTTTCCTTATACATGCACTTCAGACTACTTGCAACAAACTAAAAAATTATGTGATTATATAAAAAATTGAATTGTAACTTAGTTATTTGAATGTATGCTGAAGTCACAGCCAAGATGCCTACTAACAAGCTTGGCAAAACAAAAAAAGCCCAAATGCCAAGCTTCCTCACTCACATTTGGTACATTTATTCCTGCTCTGTCTCAGCTATTGATCCTCTTCTCAAACACTGCTTTGATTCATTCCCCTAATTCTTAACAAAACCTTCCCAGTGAAAAGAGTATACAGGTACTCCAAAAAGGAGTCCTTATAACAGAAATGGCACTCACCCATAGGTATAAAAGCCACAGTCCTCTACTATTCACTGGATCCAGGCTTTTGACTTTAAACGTGGATAAGGTCCTTAATTCCAGTGGTGAAACACAGTGGGACACAGAAGAACATAAAGACTAGATACAGTGTTAGGAGACCAGGAATTTGAGAACAGACCTAGGTGAATGCAGTGAGACACAACTTGTGTAAGAATGATAGAAATGCATAGACTAGAATGTTCCTGGGTCTTATGTCACTCATCATTTGGAGGAAGAGCCTGAGAGGAAAGAGAGGGTCACCGTGTTTAGCTATCCTTTGGACACTTTGTGTTTGGAGACAAGTGAAGAAATACTCACCCATCCATCTGACTGCTGTGTATGTCCTGTTCACCAAGAGGCCATGCTGGGATTGCACTCGCAACCCAAAAACCCTATCATCAGAGGCTGCAAAAAGTCTAGAGATTTGTGGCACAGGGAAAGCTACTGTGGAAGATCTGGCTCCTCCACCTTCTTCTCAGCTACCACTTCTGTAGAGATGTTAAATGAGCTTCAGCCTCTAAATCTGTCTTGCCTCCTCCATCTCTACTCCAGCAAACTGTTGAGACTATACTGTCCTTCTGCCCCACCACTTGGTGCTCACTGATGACCAGCTTATCCTCCAACACCACAAACAGTCTGATCAGATCAGCTGCTAAAAAGACATCATTTATTCTTTTCAAAAGGGTTAGTTTCCCACAGGGTTTCCATGATCCTCTTCAGCTGAATGAGGATGATTTATCACAACAATCACATTGCTGACCCTTGGTGCTGCTCAGCAGGTGAATCAAATGCTTCTTGGTTGTAGAGGCGGTGAGCCCTTCTCGGCTGCCTGCAGTAAAGTTGTTTTGCTCAGTCCTAGTGGCAATACTACCTGGCTGCCAGAACTTCCTGGGGAGACGGAGCCATTCCACCGCAGCACCAGCTATGAATGAAAAACCTTCAATTGTCCTACTTCTCCCTGAGCCCCAGGTAGAGCTCAGGCTCATGCTCTGGCTGTTGAGCTGGAAAAGGCTGATCACACAGAGGGAGTGATCAGAGGTAGCAGCTATGAGACGGTGGAATCTCTCCACTCGAGGCACTGAGCTTTCCCTCCTCCAGTGGCAGGATGAATTCAGTCTGACTTGGAATCTGGCCTGATTCCAATAAGCTGGGAAACAGAGAGTGCCACAGGCAGTGGCTACAGAAGACCTGTCAGACACAAGAGTGAGACTTTTGTTTTCTCAGCGATAAGAAAAGAAAAATAACAGTAACAGAAAAGTGAATGGAAGAAGTATTTTGTTTGAGAGTGAGACCAAAACTGTGATGAAGCACCAGAGGATTTCAAGTGTTCATGACCAGCAGATAGAACTGTATGTTCTTTCTCTCCCACGTCACTGAAAAGTCACCCTTGAACATGGAATTGCTGGTGGGGAACTCATCCACAGATTCCAAGAAGCCTATGCAAAGACAGAGGGCATGCAGGGAGAGACAGACCCAGGTTTTACAGAACATTTCAGTAGAGAAAAAACCTCTCTAAAAGAGGAAAGTGAAGCCATGATTAATAATGATAATAGTCACTGACACAGCTTTTCACTATGAGAAGAAATGAAGGGTTTCAAGTTACATCAGGTAATCTAGAGCAATTCAATGAGAAACTAGATTTTTTTATTTTTAAAGATAGACCTTTGTATTGTATAGAGTGGAAAGTGTATACACATTGTTATAATTATCATTAAAATAACTTTGAATTTGTGAATATTTAATTGTTAATTGCTATGAAAAATATAATTACTTTCATGCTGTAAAAACTTAATCTGGCACTGATTAAATTTTTGTTTGCATTGTTTTTCAACCACATACATAACAAGGAGCCATTCTCTGTGATTTCACAAATTTCACCAAATCTTTTGTAGACTATTTCTTCAAATCAGAAGCTTGTTTAACATCCACTGTTAATCATTCTACAATTTCACATTGTATTCATTTTATAGAAGTGAGACTGCCAAATGTTTCGGATATCACATGGTTGTGACTTGTGAACAGAGTATCAGCATCGGTAACAAACCCTGAGACTCATTTGCCTATTACCCTCTGAAAATAAATTGTTCCATCTTCTCTGTTCTTGTTGCCATAGTTATAATCTGCTGCTTAAATTCTACAGATTTTTTGTTAACTAAGGTAAACCATAAATATGTGTTAAACTGGAAAACAATTCAACTATTTACATTAGAAATGTAATCCACTTGATTTGATCCTTTAGCTGCAGTACACCAAGTCTGCACAGGGACTTACAGATCTACAAATATCTGATTAAACAGATAGGAAATGGATAAAAACACTAACTGAAAGAGAAGGGGGGAAGAGAATCAGAAATTCATAACTGATAGTAATGAGTTCCTCTAAATGTAGGTGTGATGAAAAGGATTTGGCTGAAAGTCAATCACATCTTTCACCTTCAAGTTTTTGACACATAAAGAAACAAAAATGTGAAGGCAGTAAAATGGACACTGCTGGTCCAAATATTCTGGTCTTAAGCAAACCAGAGATGTTGGTGAACATTATTTTACTATTCCTCCACAAATGCCTGAAGATGTGAAAATCTATTCAAAACATATCACTGAAGCTCAGATTCATTTTAATCAAAAGAAGTAAAAATTACTCCAGTTTGGGTGAAATGCAGCCTTTTCTCCTTTTTTTTTTTTGTTTTTTTGTTTTTTGTTTTTTGTTTTTTTTTCCTGAGCAGCCTACAGAACTGTTAAAAAGTATTTTTGAATACTAATTTTTAATGCTTATAGTTCTGGCTGCTAGGGATAAAAACATAACTTCAAAAATGTTAATCCACAAATTCCTGCACATGCTAGTACTGGCAGATGCATTATCTTCTCAAGAACTAACTATCAAGAATGTGGGAAGAAAGGACACATAATTCTACGATACTTAAAGATACACAGAAAATCCTCACCTTGACCTTTCCTACCTCTCTCACCACAAATCTAATAGTGACAAACCTTATAGCAAGTTGAGACTAGATTTTGAAGCCTACCAGTGCTCATTTCCCATACTCATCCAGTCATTTTGTGCCCTGTTTCCTAGCATATCCTAGCAGGGACAGAAGGATATGGAGGAAGTGCAAGAGCAGAGATAAATAATTAATTAGTAAGCTTCCTTTTCATCAGGTGGCAATTTCAATGACTGAGTGTCAAGCAAAGATTTATTGTATTTCTTTGCCAAGTTTCATAATAGACTGTTGTATCTACTGGGAAACCTTTCAAAGAAAACAGTTTTAAAATATGTACTATTTAAGAGGAAGAGCACCTTTTCATAAGATCTAACATATTTTAAATTTCTATTGCTTTGTATTTGTGGTATGTAGGACTTTGCTTAAGATTCAACACGGAACCTCAAGCAAATCTCTGTGATAAACAAAAAATACTCTTATTCTCACAATTAGCACTTCTGTCTTCTCTTCATAAAGGAGTTCCCTTCTTAGAGGCTCTGAAAAATTTCATGGATGAAAAAATTTCATTTTTTCCAGGGCATGGACACTAAATAAAGGAGAGCCCAGTCTCTTTATTTTGACTTCCACCCAAACAAATGTCTGTAAATGATAGACATATGATAATCAAAAAATAGGAAGCTTGTTATCCTTTCCTGTACCACAGGAGAGCATCACAGAAGTCTCTGCATCATGAACTTGCACACTTATTTTGATTTTTGCTAATGATTATTAATTATTTAAATGCAGTATTTATTATAATTTAATAATATAATTGCTGATTATTTTCAATTATTTAAATGGAGTATTTATTATAATTTAATGTATTTTAACAATTTTTCTTGTTATCACTACACCAGCCATTCTTAAAAGAATATCTGCTAAACTATGATAAATAGATGATCATAACTATGACAATATGAGAGGATGTGGAACTTTCCAAAGAGGTTTGGCACTCCAAAAAAGTTTCTGTCAGTTTTGAGTGGTCTTCACAATGCTTGGCAGAATACAGGCTCATAAAATCCATCTGACCTCTTCCTTATGACAAGCATTACAAAAGATGAATGCTTTGGGATCCATCTTGTTTGCAATATATTGTGCAGTAGTATCAGATAAAGCAATGTGTGACCTTAAAGCAAGACTCATGTTTCACTTTTGCACTGCAGGAGAACATTTAACCTTTCAATACTGTTGGATATAAATGACTGCATAATGGTGGATCACTGCTAGCAAGCAATGTTGCTAATATGTTAACCTTCAGATTCTGAAGACAGCATTAGACTAACAGAAAACTGAATTGGTCTCTCAAATAGCTTCTCCCATGTCTATTAGCAGAACTGAATTCCTAGTCATCAAGAGTTTCTCTCCTAAGCACTCTGCCACAGCAACAGACATTCTCTGTCACATCCAGAAAGTGGCCTGAACCTTTAGCAATAAGAACTGGGCATGGAATCAGTGCTGGAAACTGCTAAACAGCAATGAGGCTTGGAGACTGGACAGAAAGTCATCTATCAATAGAAATGTTCTACTAGAGACACATTTATATCCCTCTGTAGAGGTTCTGGTGAGCCTGGACAGAGCCCTCCTGATGATGCTGTGGGGAGGCTCCACTGGTGCTGATTCCCCTTTCCAACACAAGCTGTCTTCAAGCTGAGCCACAGCTCCCACATGAGCTATGAATTGTGCCTGTGCCTGTGCCTGTGCCTGTGCCCGTGCCTGTGCCTGTGCCTGTGCCCGTGCCTGTGCCCGTGCCTGTGCCTGTGCCCGTGCCTGGCCACCAGCCCCCATGGACACACAGGCTGCCTCTCTGGCCTGGCCTCAGCCCTGCCTCATCTCTATTGACTTGCCTGGTGACTGATGGGCAGTAGCTTACCCTGGGTGCCTGACCAGACCTGCCCTGCCCACCGTGCTGACACCACAGCTCCCTGGCTATCCAGGCACTTCCCTCTGCTGGGCCATGCTCCTGTCCCCTGTGCTTACACACATCTGAGGAATGCATCCATCCTGAGTCATGGGATGGGGCGAGCCACAGCAGTAAAGCACTGTCAAAAGAGCACTATTAAGGTTGTCATCATTTTCAGTCACCAACTCATTCTGTGGAAAATAAAGTATGGAATGGAAGCTCTCAGAGATTTGGGTTTTTTTGACCAGGTCAGTACCAGGAGATCCTTAAAGAATCATAGAACGGCTTGAGTTGGAAGGGACCTTAAAGATTATCTAGTTCCAACCCCTGCCCATGGGCAGGGATGCCATCCACTAAATCAGGTTGCTCAGAGCCCCATACAACCTGGCCCTGAACACCTCCAGGGATGGGGCATCCACAGCTTCTCTGGGCAACCTGTTCCAGTGCCTCACCATCCTCACAGCAAAGAATTTTTTCCTAACATCTAATCTAAACCTCTTATCTTGTCGTTTAAAACTGTTCTGCCTTGCCCTGTCACTATCTGCCCATATAAAAAGTCACTCTCCCTCTTTTTCAAAAGTCCTCTTTACGTAGTGGAAGGCTGCAGTGAGGTCTCCCAGGAGCCCTCTCTTCTCTAAGGTGCCATTCTAAGATGTGCTTAGAGAGAATCAACATATCCAGCTTCTTTGAGGAATGTTTCTAGGATGGTAAGGGCTCAAAAAGACTCAGAGGGACAGGCAAACCAAAAGACATTTTATTCTTATCGAGTAACAGTCAGAACCAGCTGTGCAGCCTGAGAATGCCCAGAAGGTGCAGTTCTTTCAGAGAATAACACTGGGTATCTTGGAAATTGGTTACATAAATTGCCTGTGTGGCAAGTATGAAGAGGTTCACTGGCACAGAGCAAAGCTTTTGGCAGAATAAAGTGTACCTGGTCATGCTGCAAAAGGAACGTACATATTTTCTTAGATCACGCCATTTTTTAAATAATACAACCTATTTTCTGAGCTATTCTCTTGAAGTTTAAAAGGAGCTAAAAACATAGGTCAAGTGAAACCATGGCTCTGATTTCCTACATTTGCAACATGATGTGGTTTTTCAAATTTGAATTATTATTAAAGACTCAAAAGTCTGTAGGAAAACTACTTTCTCTTCTGCATGTAGCAAGGATCTGCTTAAATTCTAGCAAGAAAATTAAGCTTTCAGTTAATATTTACTCTTAGAATGATTTCTAAACTGGAAAGTATATTATTGGCTATGTTAATATAAAAAAATTTGTAATCATGCAATAGCTATGAGATGAGCAAGATAGAAGATGTACATTTGGATGAAAAATATCTATAAAACATCACAACATCTTGAAAGAAAATTACGCAGTTTTAAGAAAGGCTGACATTAAATAAAGCAGATCATGAAGCAGCTTTACAAAACACTGAAGTTCTACTTAGTTTTGAAAGTTTGATACTTTGGATCAAGAATTTCCAACATTTTATTCATGGTAAGACTCTGTATGGATGAGAAATCAGTCAAGGGGCTGCTATAACAAAATTTAAAGTGGAGCAGCACCACAGTCCTGGTTAACTCTAGAAGAGGTATGGCTGCATTTTTTGATGTCACAAAGACAAGTCAGAAAGGCTGGAGAAGCAGCTGAAGCCTGGAAGGTACATGTCTCATCTCAGGATAATCTCTCTCATCAGACACAGTGCTGCTGCCCTGGGAGGAACCTGACAATAACGAAAGCCCAGCACTGTCTTGGTTCTGTCCTGACAATGTTTATACTTAAAGTTTTGAAGAAATTCTTTTTCAGGAGCACCTACACCATAGGTCCACTAAAAATACTATCATGAGATTATCACATCTTTCAGTTAAAAGCCCTAAAAGGTCATCTTCTATGCCATAAAATAGGCTACAAGGCATAATTTTTCAAACACTGAACTGACATTGACATAGTATCTCCAAACATGCTTTCTGAAGAGAAAATTCCCTCTTTTACCAGTTTTGTGAATTTTATAAATTTTATAAAGTTCCTATTAAAAACTGATAACAGGTAACAACTAAAGCCTACTTGTATCCTCTAAAAGCATTAAAAAAATACATTGAAAGTTAAAATTTATTTAAAACAAATTTAGCTTGAGAGCTTGACAGCAACTGTATATCTTGAAAACCAAACATTTTCACGCATTAGGTGACTCTGATCCCTTTTCTTCTCTATTAAGATTTATCTGTTGTCTCAAGTAACCAAAAAGAACTGAAGGAGTAACAAATGGTGCTATTAATAAACAATTGTCCATACAGATTGAATTTATAGTTCTTTCTATATTTTTCCCCCCTCTCACTTTATTCTCTCATTCTATTACCAAGTCAACTTTTGCACTTGTTGGTGTGTGGAAAAGATTATACACATAAACCAATTAGAAGATTGGAAGTGCTTTCCTCCTATAAGCTAGAAAACTAGTTTACTCGTGGTGAATGAGCTAATTGAGTACTAGCAAGCTGGCAAGCTTTTTATATACCACCACAGACAACTAGAACAGTCAGGCAGAGAATCTAATCTATTACATAAGCATTACACAAGGACATTAACTGGCTCTTTCCTGCAGCAATGCCAAATTTAATTCAGATATGCTCTGGGTTTCATTATATCACATCCTGTGTTTGCAGTTAATATGCAAGACATAACTGGCACAGGTTATGTGTAAGAGCTTATGCCAAAGAAAGCATATTTCTGAAGAAGCTGTCAAGGTAAAAGCTAACGTTGTAGTTCCACTGCACTTTGCCCGAGATCAAAAAAATTACTAGGAATACAGGACTTCCTCCATTAAATCTTCATCAGATTAAATATTTACCTGAACATTTCAAAAAGCAATAAATACTGTCCTAGAAATTGATGAGCCTCAAAAGATCAAGCAGTCTAGTTTAGAATGGAGCTTATTGCAAGAGATCAGCTGATCTACCAAGACCACACTTAGCTGCTGCCCAAGTGAATCCTTCTGTGATACGTCACTAATATATTAACAAGTAGCTCTTGTACAAATGTACCCCCTTAACCTCTGCTAAATCCTGCTTATCCCTGGAACATGTCCCTGATGGCAAGGTTGAGCAGCTGGACAAATTATGCCTCTCTCCATTTAAACGGAAAGGTTTTCAAAGAAATAATCAAACAATAAGGCAAACTGTACTTAATGGGCATGTTTTTCTGAAATCTGTGTGATAAAATCATAAATCTGTCAATGTCAAAGGCACAGCACTCTTGACAAAAAACAATAGCAGTGGACGTGGCAGACTGACAGATTGAAAGGCAGATTAAGAGAGAGATGAGAGGAAGCAGCCTCTGAACATGGGTATGATGTCAATGAAATACATATATTGTCCATCCTCTTCACTTCAGCTCTGCAAGGTCCTGGTTCCTTAGGACAGTATATACATTGTGTACTCACGTGTTAAGCAAGACAAAAAAGACAGGATGGGAGTTGGAGTAGCAACTGGGCTCTGCATTTGCCTTTTTTCCTTTCTGTCACATATGTTTTCAATCCAAGCTTTTTACCAATAAGACTTCTAAAGAAAAATTGAATACATTAATTGTGAAGAATGCATTGTCCAGGGTGAACATCACAGAGCATTAAAGTGGGAAAAAAGTTCCTGTATTCATTCTAACTGAGCCTCTAATCTTGAACTTCTGATCTTTGTTTGTTGGAAATCAGATCAGATAAGGATCTAAGACACACAAGATTTTCTAGCAAAAGGAAATGGGAGAAAAATCAGGCAAGCCAGAGCTCTAATTTAGCTAGAGGAGCCCTAGAATTTAAACAGCAAAAGAAGCACAACAGGCCTAAAAGCACAGAAAGACCAAAAAAAAGAGCACTGCAGTGAGTCCAGGATGAAACATGCAGTGAACATAGGCATATTGTCAAGGCCAGACTCAGCAACAGGCATCAGCCCAGTTCCTTAGAGTGACACCAATTCAGCCAAAGGCAGCAACAACAAAATGGCCATGTTAACTAACCTCTCTTGTGACAGATTCTCATGCTGAATAAGCGTATGTGATCCTAGGGATTACATCTAGTTTAGATCAACAAGAGACAAAGGAATCCCCTGGTTATCTAATGGGCATGAGAGGACATCTACTCCAGAAGTCTTACACCTTCTTACATAAAATTATTCAATAAAATCTAAGTTCTATGCCACACCACAGTGTGATTTTCACAATCTCACTCACACATCAAAATAAAGGTGAAATAGCAAATAACTTTAAAACTGACCTGTATGGTCTAATCTTGCACTGTGAATATGGGAGATGAAAAAAGTATTAACAGAAACAAGATAGCATATGGGGTTAAGACAAAAGCAATTATTAGAAAAATCCCAAATAATCTAGTACATTAGAGATAGCTAGGAGCATGGTTCTCAAAGTCCCTCTATTAAAAGAAACATCTTCAGAGGATGCTCAGATACAAGAGGAACAATATTGCAGAATGTCTAGAAACAATATCTTCCTAAACCAGTTCAAACAAAGGGATCCAGAAAGGACACTATATATGTATCACGTAATGAAGAAAATAAATAAAAGAATGAAAAAACCCAACCCCAAGAGTATTACAAACCAGGACAGGTAGTGGTTTTGTCCACTGTACCAGAAATGCCTCCAAAAAAAAGTGTAAACTGCAGTCTGCTTATGTAAGCATCCCAAGAAGCTACTTTTCAGGAATAGGTCTTAAAATGTACATTGTATTTTCCTCCAGCCATGAGGGGTGATCAGCAAGAACTAACTATGCATCTTGGGAAAACACAAACTAGATGCCAAAGCAAAATTGACTGTAGAACTGTGAGATCAGAATCTTTCCACAGGAAAATAAAAGCACCAAGACAAGGCAGAAAATAAAACTGCTGACTCTATCCATTAAGTTTGAAATTACAAATCTGAATGTTCTACAGTTAGAACATGCTATCCCGAGAGATCCATATATACTGTTCTTTACCTGAATGCTAAACATTAAAAATGCTAAGCACTATTACAAGGAGAGAATTGGTGGAGATTCTCTCCTTAAAGGAGAAATATTGTCTCTTAAAAGGAGAATATTTCCAAAATTACTCTTGGGTCTGCAGAGAAAGAATTAAAGCAACACCTTTTGTCCTGTCATCACAAAACAATGACTGTCTCTTCCCTTTCCTCTTTCCTTTTCTTTCTTCTTCTGCTAGAGTGAAAATATAAATTAGCCACACAAAACAGATGCACTAAGCTTCTTAAGATGTAAATCAAATTAGGGATATGCAAGCATGGTAGTAGTCACAACAGCAAACTGTAAGGATGGTATTGAATCAAAGGGAGATAGCCTTTCAAAAACATAAAGCAATGCTTGCACATTATCCCAGCTCAGAACTTATTTTTAAAAATCCTCCAGTGCTATTGCAGATTTTCAGCCGATTCCTTACACCACAAACTTTGTATTACAATTTTATAGTGTGAGAGAGTCCAGTAACATTCCTTAACAGCACTCTTTGAAACAGAGCAGCTCTGAGCACAAGCAGAAAAAGGAGCTGAACTAGCCTTGCACAGGTTTGAGGCGTTTCCTGGCAGGCACTGACTTTCAAATAGAGATTGACCTTAAACTACCATCTACTGTTCCATATTCAAAATCCTAGGTGTTTCACAACATGAGACAAAACATTTTCATAACAGAGGAGCTTTCATTTCCTAGCTGTTTATTGTATCAAATAACCTNGGGATGAAAAAATTTTGGAACCCATCCTGAAAATACATGGGCCAATCCCTTGGCAAAATTCTAAACTGCAAGGAGGGACCTAAAACCTACAAACAGTAAGAAAAAACTTGGAGGCTGCATGGTTTTGCTCTCACAAGAGTAAGCGTAATGAATCCTTACTAGCATTTTCACAAACAAGCCATAGTAATAATTAAAATTTTATTTTCTCTATCTGGCCAGCACAGCTAATTGTCATAATTTTTTTTAAATTGCTGCAGTAAT
>VZTN01021423.1:24054-60953 GCA_013400515.1 Erpornis zantholeuca
AGATCATATATTTATTTATTTATTTATTTTAGTTGGTATTGACTTTGGGGTACCAAAACTAAACATCTCTTTCATTAAACTACAACAAGGACTCCATGCCTCAAATGTAAAACAGGTATGTCATATACTCATATTCTTTGTACTTTGTATATGCTTTAATAAAGCCTTGCAAATTTTCAGAACCTCTACTTTGAAATTCACATTATTTCACTGAATATTAGAATAATGAATATAGGTAGGCAAATAATACAACATAGACAATAACAAGACATGTTGCTTCAGTCAAAATGACAGCTCAGAAACGCAGGTATCTTAGCTGACGGCCAAGGTGTTTTTGAGACTCTGGTAGGCACATGGTAATGATGATCAAGTAAATAACATCCAGGAATGGAGATGAAACACAAAACTAGGTTGGTAAAAATTGTCCCCCTTCCTGCATGATAAAAGATTAATCAGCTTTGAGGAAATTGTGTAAAAATGCAAGCTCTACTCAGGCCAGAGATAATACAGTCAGTCAGGGTTTTTCAACTTTTCATTTCCATCAGTAGAACCAAGGTGTGGCTTCACTGCCTTCTAGATTTACAATGGCACTATTAAAGCCAAAAAGTTGGGCTAGTGGAGCATGTATGAGTATAGATAACAGTTGCAAGAAAAAGTGTGGTGCTTAAAATACCTTCTAGTTGTTTATAACAGCCTCTCTGAGTTTATTGATCTGAAGGCAAAGCTAGTGGAAAAAGAAGCGTATTTCTCAGATGCCTTATAATTCCCTGGTAAAACCTAAACCTCACATTAAGGTTAAATGGAAATTCAGGTTGGATTCTTGGCAGTCTTGAAATTAATTTGTTGCAGTTTTCTGGCAATATTGTATTTCTGGAAGAATCTAGGACCTGTTAGAATGTGTAACAGACAAAAACAATGATGGACGGAAATTAGGGAACACACACACAAAAAATAAAAGATGAGGGGAAAGAAAAATCACAATTAATGATTCCAGGAAGAGTCCCAGTCCAAGAAACTGAATACCTCATATTCCTTCCCATGGCTTCAGACCAAAGTTTCTGAGAACTTGTCTGCTTGTCAGATGTAATCACCCCTTTAAAACATAAACAGACATCATCACTGTTTGCTGCCCTGGAAAAACATTGATTTGATTAAAAGTCTTTTTTCTAATATTCAATATAGTAATGCAGAATAAAGACTTAAATAATACTACAGATATTTAATCTTCTTTCCCTGTGCCCAAAGCTGGAGTTCACTTTATAAACTCTCATTTGTCAATATTCTGATAAATTTGATCATGGTGTGAGAAGTCTAGACTGGTATTTAAATTCATTACAAGTTGTACCAAATAAAAGAGTGGATTGCTGTCACAGTCATCTCTTTACAGAATGGGTGTATTATGCATTTGCACAACAAATGCATGACAGGACCCATGGGTGTCTGTCCTTGATCACCCTTTCCTGATTCCTCCTTTCCTGATATACTTCCAAACAGGCAGAATGGGCAAAATTGTGAGAGAAGCTGATACTTTTTGATTTTAAGTCTGCTGGCCTGTCTCCTGGATCACATCACAGAAGCTGTTATATACATTTATGACTGTAATACCACTGAAAGCATTAAGTCACAGGGAGGGAAAGCTGCATATGGGAGATGTGTTGCACTGGCAAGTGTCACTAGTCAAGAGGAAGAATAACCATTTCCTGCAGTACCTGTTATTCCTTAGAGCTCTCTCAAACATGCTTAGCACATAAAATCTGACAAGATTAAAACCTCAGGTGGTATGGCTTCAGGCAAAGGAGAAATTCAGTTACCTGTCAGTAGTAATAATAAAGAGATGACTGAAACTACCACAACACTGTCTCTGTCTTTCCCCTGGCTTTACCTCTGTTTTAAGTTGCCTGTATTGAGCAGTTATTCCCTGTGTCTACTGCTGAAAGAATAAGTTAATGTTGTGCAAAGAAAATGCAAGCCTTAAATCAATTTTATGTGTTGACTTTGTTTCTTTGAATATTTTTTATGACATTTTTACTTTTCTGTTTGCTCTTTTTTATACTGAGCTGTAAAAAACTAACAGCTTCCAATGTCATTAGCAGGTATGTGATACTCTAATGCATTCCTTACTTTTCTTTTGAGGCACATCCATCTTATGGTTTAAATTAAAGATTCCAGCTGAACCATAAATATGGCCCACTTCAGCTCACACAAAAATCAGTCTCATTATCATCAGGTATTCCTACATAAGTATTTATTTCCTTTTAATAGAGACTGTAGTCTACTTTTTTGATACAGTGTGCTACAACTATGCCCTATTTTTTGATCACCTATACTATCATTTTCAAAAAAATTCACACATAATAAATGCAGATTTTTTTTATACCTATACTAATAATATACATTTTAATCTCCTTTTGCACTGTTCTCAGATTAAATTGCTTTTTGTTTTTCCCAGTTAAATCCTCTCTGAATGTTCTGATTTTTGCCCAGTTGGCTGTGAAATATATCTTTTCCAATCAAAGGGATTGGAATTTTTCTCTGAAGTAAGAACAGTAGAAAGCAGATTTTCTCCTCTAGATGGCTTGATTATCATAAAAATTAAAAATGGACTTTCCAATCCTTCAGGATGGCAGTATTTTCATGTCACAGTGTTTATTGTGATTCTTTTTGGTATGCCTTTAATGCATCAGTGACTGACTGACAGTCAGGGAACTAAGAATGCAACAGCCATATGACTGCTACAGTTCATGTACAACCCTTTGAAATGAAGGTTGTTTTGCAAAACCTGGGGAAAAATTTGAAGCCAGAAATCCATTCAACATGTCCCTACTGGTGGAGAAAGGATTCCTCCAGGTGGAATTTGACACATATCCAGTCAAGTTTTTAAATGGTAAGTTTGGTCACTTGCATAGCAAATACACAAAGATAAATAGGGCATATCTTTGATGTAGACCTTAAAAAAAAAAAAAAAAAAAAGACAGATTGTGGGCCTCTTAACCAGATGCCACAGGGTCTACACAGGGCCTCCGTAATCTTGTTTTTGTAACTGCTGCATCTATTAAAAAGGAACAGAGGCCAGAATGCTTGTAAATGAGAACATCATCTTCTCAACACAGCCTCCCTTTTGGAAGCTTTCCATTTGCTTGCTACTGAGTGATATCCCTCAGTCATCAGAACATTAATATTTTACCAAGTTTTTTTTCAGTTTCAGTTAAAGAGCTAGGTTTTTTTTTCTTTTTTGTTGGATCTCAGCTAGATATTTACGCTATGTCTTCTCCCTGAAATACGCAGTAAAGTCTTTGATTCTGTGACCTTAAGAGTCATGTGCAACAATGTGAGTCCTTTGTACAGCATTTTGGTTGTAGAACTTCTCTAATAGATGAACACAGGTGAGAAATTCTGTTGATATTTAGAATAACATTACAATAAATAGTTGAGCTGTGCAAAGTCTTGGCTAAAGCACTTCTTCAAATGCGTTGGACTGTGGCAAAACCGTTTTGAAACTGTGTTAAACTAATTTATAGAAGCCAGCAGAATTTTAAAATACACCTGGTTTTGCTTGTAGGCCATATGGGTTTCTTCCTCTCCTCAATGAAATCACAGTTTAGCTTTCTTTATATATAGCCATTTGGGGTTACAAAACTCAATAAATAAATAAACACTGTCTGTATATATGTGTGTGTGTATTACTACAGAAGAAATGCTTTTCAATAGGATTCATGCTAGTAATAAGAGACTGCTGAAACACTGTCTACTTTCCAAAACTGCTGCAGTACAGTCTTGGCATGGCTTCCTCTGTCATTATTCATCAGACATAATGGTAGATTACGTCATTCAGAGTGGATTTTTTCCCTAAACATGACTTAAACGGTAACACCTATAATTTTTGCCATTTATTTTTCACCATGGGAATTGAAGGGACTTTTCCACTTCCAAAACTTAGAAAAGATTGATCCTCTGCACCATTTATGTATGACAGCTTCTTTCTCGAAAGAAATTTCATGAAACTTTCATTGCTAAGTTAAGCCCATGGTTCATGTTTTGTGGAAGCTTAGCCCTTGAGTAAGGATCTCAAATGATGTGTCAAATTCACTTTGCTGAACCTTTCTAGAATATGGAGTAAGTTCAATTGTTCACTTGAGGGGATCTTTGAATATGAAGTGCAGCTAAAGCTGTTGCACATTTAAGCAAGAGCTAAAAATGTGGCTTTTTAAAAATATTTGAAGTTTGACTGAAAATATTTTTAGGAAAGCAAACGGAAATTTGAGAAAGCCAATGGCAGAAGAACTAACTACTTAAAATCTGATTTAATTCACATGTTCATGAACAATTAAAGAAGCCACATGGTCCAAAGATGAGGAGAATCTTTTGCTGCATTTAAATGAAATCAAGTGCTCTGGGACACACCAAGGACTGGATGCAGTAACTGACATAAGTGCATAATCAGTACAGAAAAGTCATCAGGTATTAGGTAATCACATTGGCTCCCTGAAAAATCCCTAGATAAATGAAGGTGCACATGAATGTCGATTGACAGAAGCCAGCAAGCACAGCAGGGATCACCTGAGCTAAGCAGCAAGGAACACTGAAGGACAGTGTCTGTGTCAGAACCACTCAGAACCTTTATGTCAGAAATGGAGCTGCAGCTTAAAGATTAAATAATACTTGAGTTGGGATGCAGAAGTCCTAAATTTGAATCTAAAGGAATTTAAACCAGTCTTCAAACAGCTTGCTATAAAAGTATAACTCAAGACTTTATGAGTACTTCTTTCGATTAATTGCATGGGGAATCACATCTGACAACCACAAAAGCAGATGATTAAGATGTCATATATGTAACTATTTTGAAGTCCACTAACAGCATAAATATGAGCAAATTGCCCAGTAGTGTCCATGTGTTTTGTATGGAGTAACACAATTTTTTCTAGGGGAAACTAAATTTGAAACAGCTTGGAAAGTTATTACCAAACACATTGTGAATCTTTAAGAAGGCCTGATCCACTGTTTGGTCCTCTGGATAGTTACAAATCATGTATGATGGAGATGTTAGATTCCAGTCACTACTACCTCTTCTAGTAGTGACGAAATGACGAAAGATTACTCAGCACTGACTCTCGCTCTACTGGTGTAATCCTGTTGCTAAAAAAACTGTGTTTTCTTGCAAACTTTGCTCTTCTTGGCTCTCTTGAGTTGTATTGCCACAGTAAGATAAAAATGAAACCTGTCACACTTTGTGGATGGTCTAACTGCATTCTCTAAATCCTTATTTTTGAATCTAGTCCATAATGAATATTATTGAAGAGGTAGTTGCTCACAGATACTGCAGTGATGTTCAGGGTCTTAGCTAAAAAAGGTGAGTGAGCAGAGGGCAGACTCTCTTGGTTTGTTCTTACTGAAACAGGAGAAGAAAGTACTATTGCCTCTCATGTACAAACAATTCAAATGGATTGGTTAAATCAGAAAGCCCTAATGCAGGCATTGCCATCAATGCTTTTTGCAGTTCTCAGAAGGCACTCAGAAGTGCAAGTGAAGTGAAGTTTGGCACTCAGAAATCCACACCAATTGTCTCTTCTAGAGCTTCATAAAGAGGCTTCACTAAAAATATGTAATTTAAAATCCACAAGCCACACTACCCAACCACTCCTAGAAAGATTTGAAATTCCTGGACATTACAAGGTTCTCAAGAAACAAACCACTACACAGTCTAAGTGCATCTCTTTTGTTTATCTTACATGTGGGGTTTAATTTCCTTGCTACAAGTAATTTGTCAATGATGTCATAGGTAAAAAAAGATTTGTATCTTTTTCTAAATTATTTTCTGGAAAAAGGGCTTCTTTAATCAAAGGCAAAAATAACAAGAAATGTCTCATTTTTGGGTACTTTCTAACAAAACCTAAACAGAAAAAAAATCCAGGGATATCTAATATATCCAGCCTTCAGTTTTACCTATGTGGAAGAATAAGCCATAAAAACTTTAGCTGAAAGATTTTCAAGTGTTATTTAAGTAGACAAAAGTTATTCAGGTATTATCCATATACAGTGTCCTGAGTGGCCCAAGAGTGAAATAACAACTGGGGCAGAAGTACAGGCTATTTTTTCTGACTACTCTTTTGGTTGGTAGCTGGGAACACAAATTAGTGCTAATTTTTAATTGTAGTTCTTGTAATTTGCACATCTCTTTAATTTGTCTGCACTAAGTGTTGGAAGTTCGTGGAGAATCTTAATCATATTCTTTGTACTGCAGCATCTTTCAGACACTTCATATCTGAGCTTTATTTGATCCTGTGGTATATAACCATCCATTTCAATTCCTTGTTTTTCATTTGTGTTAGAAAGATAATAAGCCCCTTTCCACTTTTAAAGGCTCTAAAAACGTTTTGAGGTGTTTGTATATTCACTCTATGTATTATTTTTATTGTTTGCTACTTTCAGATTATCTTCTCAACTACAGAAAAAAAAATTGAGTGATATGGTTTGAACAGCTTTTACAGTAAATGAGGCAGAGAAATCAGCAGGGAGGGTATTACAGGAGAATGAATAGCTGCAACTTTCTGTTTGAATTGTGTTCATGCTAAATTTCTCCCCAGGATAGGATTTGACCCTTTTCATGGTCAGCTTGAATATGTTTTTATAGAATCATAGAATCGTTTAGTTTGGAAAAGGCCTCTAAGAGCATTGAATCCAACTGTTAACCCAGCAGTTCCAAGTCCAGCACTAAACCATGTCCCCAAGGGCCACATGTATATGTCCTTTAAATATCTCCAGGGATGGTGACTCCACCACTTCCCTGGGCAGCCTGTTCTAATGCTTGACAACTCTTTCAGTTAGGAAATTTTTCCCAATATCCAATCTAAACCTCCCCTGGAGCAATTTAAGACCATTTCCTCTTGGCCTACAGTTTGTCACTTGCAAGAAGAGACCAACCCCCATCTTGCTACAATCTCCTGTCAGGCATTTGTAGAGAGTTATAAGGTCCCCACCGAGCCTCCTCCAGGCTAAACCCCAACTCCTTCCGCTGCTCCTCAGGGGATGCATGCTCCAGTCCTTGCCTCATATTTGTTGCCCTTTCCTGGACTCACACCTGCCCCTCAATGTCCTTCTTGCAGTGAGGGGCCCGAAAATGAAACACAGGCCTTGAGGTGCAGCCTCACTAGTACAGAGGGATGCCTTGGGCCTGATGGCCACACTATTTTTGGTACAAGCCATGATGCCACAGGCCTATCTGGCCACCTGAGCACACTGCCTGCTTATGTTCAGCTGCTGTTAAAAATGTCCCCGGGCCCTTTTATGCTGGGAAGCTTTCCAAGGTACTCTTCCCCAAGCCAGTAGCAAAGTGTGGGTTTGTTGTGACCCAACTGTAGGCCCTGGTACTTCGCCTTATAATGTATCTGCCTGTATCTGTTGAAGCCTAGGGTCTCTGCATAACTTCACCTAACAAACCTGATTATTCCAAATACATTTGTCATCCAATCCTAGGTAGGTTCTTTCTGCTTGTATCCATTTACCAAGGCATTCTGCATTCCTCCTCTTTTTGGATACAGGTATAGGAAAGACCACTGCCACAAATCATAACGGGAAGCCAGCCTTGCAGGATTGCCTTCAGATCATAAAACATGGATTTTGTCTATCAGCAAGGCTAAGTCTCACTTTCTTATGATATTGATAGTGGTGCTGTTCCATTTTAACTCAGCGGTCTCTGCTGAGTCTTGTCATGTTTCTTTCCAGAAGCTTATTCTCTCTCCCTGTTGTCTTCTTTAACTTGCCTGTGGAAATACACTTTAAAAAAAAAAATCAAGTTAAATGCACTTATTATCCCAATAACATTTGCATGCCATTCATACCAGTTGCATAAAGGGCTTACTAGCTTTTACTTTACTAATTTTGAGCAAAGCCTTGACTTTGCTGCTGCTCCGCTCGGCTCAGCAGGCAGGCAGCGATTCCCCTCAATGCCTGCTGCAGCCAGCTGTCCTGCCCTTTGGCATGCACAGGCTTTACCTCTCCTCCCCAGAGCTTCAGGCCACAGAGCCCTGGGCAGTGCTTCTCTTTCAATTGACCACGCTGCTTGGGGAGTCATGTCAGAGCTTCAAAAAGCTTCCCACAGCTTTATCACAGCGACGCTACTGCTTGGCTTGGCTTTCCCCAGCCGGCTGCCTCACAGCTCCATTTCTGCAGCTGTCCATGCCCTACCGAGGCACAGCTTGCAGCCTTCTCTTCCTCCAGGTTGGCTGCTTTGTGATACTGCTCCCAGCTGTGTTTTTCTTCTTCTGACGGCTGAGGTCACAGGAAAATGCATTCTTTTCGGATGCGGTTGTGTTTTTTAATGCTCCCAACTGAATACAGAGTTAGTCTCTCTGAAAATGCAGTGTGCAAGTAATTGAAATTGAATTCAAATTTCTTTGGAATAATGGTGCAAAAGTTTAGTTACAATGCAGGTCTTCTACTGCTGCAGGGAGAAAATACTGAACAAAATTCTCTTTGTAAGGAGTAAAGTCTGACGGTGACCCTGGTATGGAATGTAAAAAAAGAGGCTTTCTTCTCCCTGTCTGTTACAAAGATCTAGGCACTATTAAGACAGTAGAATTTATGTTAAAATATTTTTTTTAAATTTTCCCATGTTTCTGCTAAATGCTCAAAGGAAAGTCCACATTCATTTTCAGTTTCACTCCTTACCAAATTAAGTTAAATCAGTTATATACTCACCAATAACAAAGCGTTTCTGCTTAAGATCAGCATATTTGTTCTTGAATGTTTGTCATAGGTGGATGAATGTGACTTTGTAGCATGGAATTTTTAACTTGTCTTTGACCTGGACATAGTTGGATTATGGCCCAGTTCATTTTGATTATGGCTAGACTAAATTGTTGGTTTATTAAAAAAAACAAACAAACACAACCCAGAATGAAATATTTCAGCTATTTCTATTGATATCTCCTCTCTATAATGTGCCAGATTACAGATGTGCAGTAATATTATAAATTCATGTACCACTATATACATTGTGGTGTGTCCATATGATGGACATTACCTTCAATTTCAAATCAAGAATCAGACTGATGATCTTTTCTGAGTTATTGATAAATAAAAATAAAGCTAAGTTGTGCTTTTTAGAACCACATGTCTTTACTGTTAATTTTTTTCTTCCCTGACATGGCTTTTTCCTCTGCTAGCCAAGCATTCTTGCAGGAGATATAAGGTAGATTCTTGGCAGGCAAGCTGGACAAAGGCAACTGGGCACAGTTTTCAAAGCAATTCAGATCCTTTAATATTAAAGGAAAAGACATGAAAAAAAACCCTACTGAACTAAACAAACCCAAACTTATAAAGAACGTTCTCTTCCCATAATCCAAAGTTTTCTCTCTGATACCTATTTAATGTGGATGAGAGTTTAGGACAAAAAGGTATCAATGATACTGTCATGAACAAGTTGTAGAGACAGAATATTTTTAATAAATAAATTTAAAATTAAACAGATACTAATTTTACCTGTATTTTTCCATTTCAAGTGTATTTAAGCACAGTCAGCTGCCTGTTAAAAATACTGTAATTAATGGAAGAAAATACCATATAAGAAAGGAGTTTGTACATAACTGAGAGGGGAACTGAGGGATGAAAACTATTGCACAAGCCACAGTAATCCCTCTTGCCTTGCATTGGAAACCTGGCCAAAGATGTTGTGAACAAGAAGGTGCTTGTATTGTATGTAATTGATATTGCTTTGTTACTTGGTTTTATTTAGTTTGGCAACAAATCACTTCTCTTAGGAAGTGTTTGGGATTTATTTATTACTACTTTCCTTTTTCCTGAAATTATTACTGTAAAAATCTGAGATCAGAACCAGCCTTTTATCTCTTTGGCAAGCCCAGAAATTACCAGTTATTTGTTGTGTTAAATTCAGAGGCTAAGTTAGGCATCCTAATTAGATGTAAACTACTTTGAGTAAGCAAAGCTCATGCTTTCCATATCTTCACAACCAGTCACATTTTACAATCATTTGCATCATTATAAAGTTGTAGAAAACTATCAGAAGTTCTATATATTTTTTGTGGCTGAATTAACAGTCAGAATTGGAAGAAAACTTCATTTGCTCTGTAGAGAGAAAGCTTTATTGTAGATTATAATTAGTGTGTTCTATTTCAGGAATCAAAACCAAACACTCAAAAGTAAAGAAAGCAAAGCTAAATTAAATACCTAGCCAAAACACTATTATGTTGATTTCAAAGAAGGATAATTATAGCAGTAATATATTTAGAAGGTTCTTGTTTTGTTTTTTTTTTCCATCTACATATTCAGGCGCTGCACAAATCAGAGTTCTATGTGATACTTTTTTGTTATCATTTTACCAGCTAGAAAATTTCACAGAGTGCTGTAAAGAGCTTGCTTTTGTTACACTCTTAGTCACAAGCTCTGAGTTATAGTTGTTATCTGCTTCCCCCAGTTCTGTTTCTACCGAACTTCTGCTTGCTGCTCTGTTCCCTTACTTGCACAGTTGTTCTTGAAGGAGTACAAAGTTTTCATTTGTACATGTGAAACTTTGTCCTGGTTTTTGCTTCTTTCTATGGCACTTCAGGGTAGATGAACTTCTAACCTGGCAGCCCTTCCCAATATGTCTTATCATTTTTCACTTAATGCAATAGTTGTAGTCTCTACTCAATCATCTAATGAAAAGAGTGAATAATACCAGACTGAGCTTAGACCCCACTTCCCACATCTGTCGGGTTGCAGCACTGATAATTACTCTCCAAGCAGTGCTCTCCCAACAACTGTGCATTCATTTTGCAGTAGATTCTTTTCTAACCTACATTTTGTCTGTTTTTATGAGTGTATTGTCTGAAACAGCTTAAAGCCTGACACTAATGTATGACATCTGCTGGTTTTCTCCTATCCATGAGACTTGTTATCCTGTCTTAAAAGTAAATAGGCTTGTTCTGACATGTCGTGCTTTTGACAAGACCACCCTGGGTGCTTTTTACCTCCTTATGGTCTTTTAGTATTTTTTTTTTCTCTGATGAAAAGTTCCTGGCTTTTTCCGGGAACTGAAGTTAGGATAACTGGTCTACAATTTCCTGGCCTACCAGTCTTTGGAATTCTATCTTCCACAATTTCTCAGAAAAAAGTTTTGCTAATGACTGAAATTACTTCAGCCAGTCCTCTAAGTATGCTAGAATGAATATCCTCAGGTCATCCCATTATGAAATAATTCAGTTTATATTAGACTTGATTTTTTTTTGTTTTCTTATTTTGCCCTGAATTGTCACCATACTTTAAGATTCTATAATGATGTAGAGGAAGAATGTAGGTGAAAGGACAGGTCTCTGAAGACTAGATTCTACCAATTTTAATACAGTTTTTAACCATGGAACATTGTTCCTCAATATAGTGTAAATTCTTTCAAAATAAAGAAAGGAAACCTCTGAATGAGATGGAGGGACAAGGACAATGGCACAGATGGCACATGCAGAGGTGCACTGAGCCGAACTATTAATAAATATACTTCAGTGAGAAAATACTAAATAAGATTATAAGGATAAATATAAGAGAACACAGATTCTTTGCAATAGCTAGTTTAATTAAAAGTGGCATTACTTTAGATTCATGCAGAGGTACACCAAGCCAAATACAGAAAAACTCATTTGTACACATGAATATAGAGATAAACACTTGAATGAATGAGGAGGAAAAATGGTCACATACAAAAGAACATAAAAGCCAGACTTGCACACATATTGCATAATATGTGTGCAAGTCTACATATTATACATTATTTTATGCTGTCTGGCTAGTTTGTACCACTGAGTATTTGAAGGACTGCCCATAGCAACACAATTTCTTTGAACACCCTCAGAGAGACAGAAGTTTAGTCTTACCTGAATTTAGGCTTCTTTTAATGTGAATATTTATCCTTAACAGAGTCCCCCTAAGCTTCTTCTTAGGAAATGGGAGGAAATACTTATGGCACTGGTGATGTGCTTCTGCTTCAGCCATTAATGTTCAGATAAGATGAATTAAGTTCATCTGTCTGGAGAAGGGGAGGCTGAGGCTTCCTGACCCAAGCCACTGGTTAGCCAGGTAGGGAACAAATCTCCTCCTGCTTCTGTAGGAGAGGACTAAAGGACATTCTCCTCATACACACAAACACAGAGACACATGCAGAGGCCTATATGGATATACAAATGTCTTAATCATGTTTAAATAATTACTTTCCTCAAATAAGCATACATTTACTGATCTTAGCGCTGGGGAGAAAGCCCTCTCTTTTTTGTGTATAAGAGCTTCTGCTTCCATCAAGCCTCCTGTCAGTGCAACTGAACAGAGTCATCCTCAGCTTGAGGAGTCAGAGCTATTTTCTTCCACTGTGACTTTTTCCACAGTGTCAGATGTTACTTACTTCATTTCACATGGATTCAATATCCTTAATATTTTACTGGGAAATTCCAGTTTTAAACATAAACTTAAATGTTTATGTTTAACATTAGTCAAATACTTTTCAAAACATATATAGTAAACAATCACATTTATGTTTTTGGGGGGGATATTTTCTTCATTCCCCACTCCTCTCAATTACTTCATATTTGACTAAAAATTTGCCCAGATTATATCATCATAATTCATATTATTATATCATACATTTTGATTAAATTTTCTAGTGGTAACAAACACGAAATCTAACAAAATATTCCTGGAGTCTGTTCTGTAATAGACCTTTTATATAGTTCATCTAACATTGTATGACTTTGAAATAGATAAGCTTTGCCTCTTGCTTCAAATAAGCTTAAAAATACTAACAAATATATTTTTTGCTCACATTATTTAACACAACTCATAAGTCATATTAAACCTGTCAGAGGAAAATACCTCAAAATCAAAGAATACCTGTTCTTCAAATTCACTAACTAGCAACAGAATTGCAGAGCTTCGTCCACTTCAGTCATAGTCTAACATGAAACATTCTTTAAAATGCATTCCTGACACCCCAAAAAAATCTTTTTCATATCAGCATGCTTTTAATAACATTAAGTGAAACCTTATCCATGTTCAACTTCAATGCATTAAAATCAAGAGTAATGCCACTTTTAATTAAACTAGGTATTGCAAAGGATCTGTGCTCTCTTACATTTATCCTTATAATCTTATTTCATATTTTCCCACTGAAGTATGTTTATTAATAGTGCTATAGAGATTTTGGCAGCAGGGCTTCTTAGATCTTCTAATAACCTTTTGAGCCTAAGATTGCTTCCTTTCATACTCGAGCAAATCCTCTTCCTTTAAGGAATGTTTCCCTTTATTCAAAGCCTTTCTTTTTTCTTTGACTACCCTTTAATAATTCTTCTCCTAAAAAATACTGATGAATTGCTTTGCTCCACACACAATCTAGAAATAGCCGAAACACACCACAGTCATACTTAGAGAAAAAGCTTCTTTGTATTGTCAGTAACAGTTTCCATAAATTCTTTAAAATAGAGAGAATAAAAGGAGATCCAGGCAACCTTTTGAACTCCATCTTTTCTCTACTGCTGTATCAATTTTGAAGGCAGGTATAAATGAATAAACATTGGGAAATGGTCACTCTATCTCTAGTAAAATCAATTTTATACTGTATATACTGTAAAACCAACCTCTACTATTTACTTTCAACTTTCTCTGAATTTATGTGATGCATGAGTGCTTAGCAGTAAAACTGTTAAAACTACCCCCTATTCACCATTTCAAGTGGATCATATTATAACCATCCACCATGGTTTCTCCTTAAAACCTTTGTCTGATGGATACTTGTGCACACAGACAAGAATTTGTATTTAAACTTGTCACCATAGCTACCTGCTGTGATTTATATTTATATGTTTAGAGCTGTTTATCCTGTGTGTAAATTATATTTGTTGTTAAGGATTTGCCCTCTTAGTAGACATCTTCTCAATTTGAATTTGCTTTGATGTAATCATACAATAATCCTAATAATTTTTAAACTTCCATAATGTACAATCAAATCATTAATATGTTTGTATCAACTATTGAACGTACTGACTTATCAGTATATTTTTTTATAACAATATATTTATTAAGGTATGAAAATATATTTTTTAAATCTAGTCACTCCTTTCCCATTTGAACACTTGTT
Organism: Erpornis zantholeuca; assembly: GCA_013400515.1. Classification (NCBI taxonomy): domain Eukaryota; kingdom Metazoa; phylum Chordata; class Aves; order Passeriformes; family Timaliidae; genus Erpornis; species Erpornis zantholeuca. The sequence continues at coordinate 38,162 of VZTN01021423.1, forward strand.
GAACTAGAAGACATTCAATGGTCCATTGCAACATAAGCTCTGCTCTGATTCCATGATGTTATAACTTAGACATTTATATGCTGGTATCCAGAAATGTCTTCACTAACCATTGCATAGGAGCATCATCCTGGATTTTGTACCCATATGTCTCTAGTAAGAAATGGCTCATGCAGCTGCTGTCTATTTCATAATTCATTTTTACTCTTCTTTCAAAGCCAACCATGCCCTGACTCATGGGAGAACAAGAAAGAGAAATAAAACTTATTTCAGAAGAAAACAAAGCATGAGAGTGTTACATGCACTGAGAATCTCTGTCTTGTCTCTTTCTGGGGTTTAGAAATATTACTCAGGTGTTCCTAGAAAAACTGAGGAAATTTTCCATTCTCACAGAATTATTTCTAGGCTCATGTGGCAAAGATATCATTCTCCTGTGTATTCTAATGGTTTTACTCATAAGACATAACATTGAGGTCCTGGCTTTAGTTAAAATGAGAGAAGCAGCTTCCAAACAACTGAGTAATGACTCCCTGAAGGAATCACTACAGAATAATTTCAGCATGAACCACCTGTTTGACATGTTGTACAAGTATCTGAGCTCACCAGATAGATCCTTGATCCTGTAATTGAATTTTTCTTAATTAAATTAAGATAGTTTGGCAAGATTTTTAAAGTTTTATAACAAGATATGTTAAAAAAATAAGATCTTAGAATAAAGCTAATTTTAGGCCATTAAAAATTTCATTTGTTTATATGCCAGTAACACAGTTATACCTTTTGCAGGAAATTGGATTTTTTTTCCCTTGAACTTTCTTTACCACTTATTATTTGAAATCCTAATTCTCAGAATAGCTGTATTGCAGCAGAATCTAGAAAGGTACTGATACACACAGGATTTTTATCTGTTGCTTCTGGGGAATAAAATAGGGAAAAGAGTAACATCCTGAAATATGCTTTAAATATGAAAAAACTTTTCAAAGATAAGAATGTGGAGTGCAGAAGTCACAAAAATATTATATGTGGAGTGCACAAGTTACAGAAATATTACGTCTGCCACCAGCTGTTCAGATGTCTTAAAACTTCTTGGCTTTAGGACTTGGAAAAGCTGTCCCAGTCTCCAAGTTATTTCTACTAAATACAGAAAAATAATTTTACCCAGCTTCAGGGCAGAGAGTCAAGGATCAGCTCCTGCCTAAGGCACTGATCCATTGTGTCACTTTCCAGCTTTTTGTGGCTCTTCCAACCTTTTGTCCTTTCGTACTGTGAGCTGGTCAGTACCAAGGTGCTAACCTGCTGTGGTTCTTCCCAGTGCTTGATATACTAGGGCACTGATTTTAGCTGGGATTTCTAGACAGCACTGTACAAATGGTAGTACAAAGGGTAGTAAGACTGCTTTGTAAATATGTTCCACAGGTGTAGAAATGTCCCTATACAGCTCTTTTATCCCACTGCTCCAGTATCAGCTGAGCAAGGTCTGAGCACACAGCAGAGGATGATACCAGGAAACAAGTGTGTGGTAACATAAACCCAACAGGCATAGTGTTCTGGCTTAGGAAGGAAGAATGAAGAACTTGAATTCCATTCAGGAGATGATTAAGCTACCTGTAGGGTCAATGTAAAAGTGAATGGATGCAAAAAGAAAATCATAAAAGGTAAGTGAACTTTTTCAGCAAGGTAGAATGAGGACTTGTCATTCACATACCACTGACAAATGCCAAGGTTATTGGTTATGGTAAGTAGCACTCACTTAGAAAAGAAATTTTGTTTGGCCTTGATATTCCTATAGTGTAAGTAAGAGATACTAGAGGAGATTCTGACAATGGGAGAATTCTTTAAGAAGGAAAAAATTCTGGCTGTATTTCTGGATTCCTTCTCTTCTTATATGTTTTATGTTCCATGTGAAACCATGAACATGCAAATTTGATTATTCATACAACAGTCAGGTGAATTTAACAATCTTAAGAAGTTTAATGAGTGACTTCCCAGTATAGTAAGCCTGGGAATTAATGAGTCCCTCTTACTTTTAATTTCTGCAGTGAAGGTAGCTGAGAACAACTTCTATAAATCACTGATATCATGTCAGCCTGTCAGAACTTGTCTACATGGGAAATTAGTTCTCATGAAGTACAGGTGATAATTTACTGTGTCTGGGTGCTCATGCAGTGTGGAACACGCAAGGTATCCCTGCTTCCAAAGAAGAATAAGGTTATTCACCAAAAATCCATCATATTGTGCTAGTTCAGAAAATGGAAATGAAAAGATACACCAAACCAGACAGAAGGAGTGAGATACAGTCTGGAAATCATAGGCAATTGTTTTAAAAATAGAGTACATATATCTATTAGGAAAGTGTTTAACTTGGCCATAACCCACACTGTGTCCTCTGTTTAACATTTGGAATGGAATTGGCTTGTCTGTAGCCAGTTCAGATTATGGGCAAAAGAACAAATCTTCATCTGCATCAGTGCTTGTAAGTGTACCCTCAGAACTTATTAAGGGTAATTGCGGGAGGCAGAGAAAAGGAAAAGCAACAAGACAGCAGCTAAAATACTATAAATTAATACCTAGTTTTGTAGAAGAACTCAAATTTATTCTTAAATGCAGCAGGGTTCAGAGTCTATGCTTACTGTTGCAACTGTTATTTGTTATAATAGTTAAAGATATAAATGCCACTTTATCATTGTTACACAAGAAGAATTCATAAACTGCTTAAATGTGGGCATCAATGCATCCAAGGATCCAGTCATATAAAATCATCATATTTAGCTCTTCTGACAAATTAGAGGTAAAAAAAGAGTATAAAATTCTTTTATAAAAAGAATTTTTGTTTCTTCTCTAGTTATCTTGTTTCAACTATGAGAAAACCAGTTAGAGACACCTGCAGACTAGAACTTGTGTATAAATTCACAACGTAGGTTTAGGATCAAACACGTTTTAACTCAGTGAAAATACTGTGGTTTTGATGTCCTCTTGTCTTTCATACTTGGGAAATGAAATTCAGAAGTCAAGGAACAGAGACACTTGGGCTCTTTGAAATAAAACAGGCAGAAACTGCAAATAATAAGACACAAGCAATTGGAAGAGTCTTAATGACAATACAAATATGAAAATGAGATCTACTCAGATCTTCTATAAAGTCCCATGTGGAAGGGGTTTGTTTTAATAGTATATTGTTGCATGCATGTAAGTTTACTATTGGTTAATGGGAAAATGCTCTATTTAGTTACAAGACCATCAGCTTTTTTGACACATAAATAATAGATCACTGCAAATGTATATATGACCCTTCATCAATTGTGTATTTTGAATATATATTCACTTCTCTAAGCAGATATTAGTACTGTGTACTTCATGGCATATCACATCTGGATACATGCAGAAATCAAATACACTAGAAACTGAGACTTGCTGCTACATCAGGCAGAAATGAAAAGTAATTTTTATTCTAAAAAGACATCTAAAATAATTTTGACTGATTTTTTTTTAATTGGGATGGCAGAGAAATTCAAATTTTTATTTTATTTAAAATATTTCTAGTGTCTTTGAAAGTAGTATTCTAAGTGGAGACTTTTTTCCTAAAAGATGAAATAAAATAAAAAAGAATATTTACTAAAATTTAAAAATATAAAACTATTTTTAAGTTCATTGTCCAGCAAATATGATTATATGGCATTTTCATAACATTTCACAGATTTTCATAGGTTCCTGCATAGTGGGTGTATGTTTGGACACACAAAGGAAAGAAAACATTTTATATAAATTTATAAATATTGCTCAGAATGCTATTGTTAGGAGAAATAGAGGACTTCAGATTATACAGCTTCACTACCTTATTCCTAAATAATTCTAAATTATGGCTGAAAGGACATTCTGGACATTTGAGATCAAAGAACATGGAATCATAATAATTTCCAGAAACAAGTGGGATTTCAGCGAGACATACCTGCTCCTGTATTTTTAGGTGGTACCTTGAGCAGTCTGGCTGTGCCTCCAGTACCAGGCATCCCACTCAAGCAAATTAGGGGTTTTCATGTGATAAGAAACAGTAAGTGATTTGGAAACAATTAGTTATTTTATCTCTTTATTTTTATTTTGGGGATAGCTATCAAAACCAGAAATTGCACAAAGAGAACGAAACACTGCTTTTCTAAAAATGTGGGTCAGTTGTACAAGTAACTATGCTTGGTTGCTTTGGTTTTTTTATTTCTAATTCTTCATAATTACCTAATAAAGATGTAAGATAATATGGTAATACATTTGCTATGGCAAGTAGTGTAGAATAGCTTTCCTACTGTAGTGTGCATTAGTCCTATAATATTATTCTGTTCCTTCAGAGGAACTGGTCTGTATTTAAAATATCTTATTTATTTGGAAATTACTCTAATGCTCATAATGAAAAAATTACTTTTAGAGGGAGACAGTGGAAATTATTATCTATATGTTTATATGTGAATCTGAGTGTACAAAATGCTTCTAAAATTACAGTATGTAGCCTATTTGTGACTAGAATTTGCATGCTGGATACTGATGTGTCTTCAAACTATACTAATTAGATTGTCTTTCACCTAATTATAAAATACTACCATTTTTTATCTCTGTGAGGTTTTCAAGCCTGTCTACTTTTAGGCTGATTTTTGCTCTGAAACCCTCAGGTCTATATCTCATCTAAAAATCATTTGACTTTCTCTAGTGGAACCATGAATGTTCTCATTATCTGTATAAATACTGAATGTGATTCAAAGCCTGCAACGCTTCTGGCCTCCTCAATTTAAAACCATAACACAATTAATGAGAAAGTTACTCACTTTCTTTGAGATCATTGATCAGCTGGTATTCTTTGAGTGTGGTGGGTTATGTAGACACAATAATTTTCATTTCTGTTCACTCAGATGGCAATATTTTTGTGGTAATTGTATTCTGTGTAGTTTGTTATTGACTTTCTTTACTTACTTTTGGTATAATAATTTTACTACAGGGTACTTTTATCTGTTCAGAATTTTATTCATTACTTACTGTTATATAGTAGCATTGTTAGAATTAAATTAATAAAATTCTATGGTTCTTAAAATAAATTCAAAGTTTTATATAGGAAGAGGAAACACATAGCAGTAAAGTCTACCTCTAGACTAGGAGAGTTAAACTGAAAGTACATTGTTCCTTAGTGTTTAATCTGCTGAATCTTTAATGTTTTTTTCCAGACAGCTTGGTTAAAACTTAATCCATTAAAAGAGATGTACTTCAGAAACTTACCATTAGGCAGCCTAATAGTGTTAGTATACTTATTATTTCTTGCAGTTGCTCTGTTTAAATCTCCATTTACTTCTAGAACAGAATCTAAGATAAGAATGCAAAGATCAATAATGGATATAGTTACAATTTTCAACAATAACTGATTGGAAAAGAGGACTATAAATAGACCTATGCTGCTGTTAAATACCACCACAACACTAACAAAATCAGCCACAGCTTTCCAGATCCCAATTTCTTTCTATAACTAAATCTTTCGAGACACATGCTCACTCTTTCTCTCGGTGGGCACAGAGAAAAAACCCAAAGAAGGAGAAAAAGTATCTTGTTTTGATTTCCTATAAATTATTTCTTCATTCAGTGCAGGAACGTGGAATTTTAGGACCAGCTGAATAAATTATTTCTTCATTCAGTGCAGGAATGTGGAGTTCTAGGACCAGCTGAATAAAGGTTGGACAGGGAATCACTTTCTCAGGCACTCCTCTCTTTGAGAACGTACTGCAGTGAGTTCTCTCACAAGTATTTCTCCCCATTACATTAGGTTCAGTAGCTGCTTGCAAACAAGTGAGAGTTTCTGTGAAAGGCTAAGTAATGGCAATGGAAGGGCAGTGTCTGAGTAGATTTGGCAGCATAAAACTGTGCCTGGTCCTACAAACCAGAGTAACTCATGCACTGAATCGCCAGGAGCAGCAGCGTGGCTCTGCCTGAGGGCTGTGCCTGAGGGGCAAACCCTACCCCTCACCTGCTGCCAGAAATGTAGTGAGTTCACAACCATTATAGCCAGAATAAACTTGTGTCACCCTAAAAACGACCTAGTAGCTATTTCTTACTGAAAATTTTTGGCCTGTAGGAGCTCTGGAGATAACAACATTTCAGGAAAATCGCATGTATGCCTCTGTGCTAGGGGAATGTAGTGCAATAGATTTGTGACCTTGTTAGCAGCACTTGAGTTCAAATCCAGTGATATGATGATAGATATTTTTGATGACTATGTCGGATTTGGTTTGAGACTTGACTGTGTAAGCTCATTTTAGAAGCCTCAATTAAGTAGTTGATAGTAAAGATGATATTTTTCTCTCCTCACTTGTGAGTATGGGGCATGATGAATGCATGCTTACATATTTTGAAGTCAAGGATTCCTGTCAAAAGCATAACTGGTATATTTTAGTTTATTTAGTATTGCACAACTACAAGAAGTGTCTGATTTCAAGAAGGCTGTCTTTTAAATTAATACTATGATAAACCTGAAAGCTAGATGCTTGATATCAAAAGTATGCTTGTTACAAGAAAGAAAGAAAGAAAAAAAGAATTAATTAATAAATTAATTAATTTCCTTGAGCTGAGAAGACTTCAGTAGTTTCATATACACATGTATATATAATACAAAATGAAATTCTGCCAATTTGAAGGCAGTTTTTTGAATTTTTTTATTTCAAAATGCTTTTCTCTTTCTAATGACTTTTATTGCCCTAGGTTATTAAGTTCTATTTCCAGCTTAAAGCAGAGTTTTAGTCAACAGTAAGGATCCAATATATCAAATTTTCTTCCTGGAAAATTAGGAATTTGAAATTTCAAATATCTTCCTTACTTGAAAAACTAAGAAATATTTCTGGATTCTTTTTAAACTGTAGTTTTAATTATCTAACAGTCCCTTCATGATGGTCACTGCTTCAGGCAGAAAATCTGTTTTGGTTCCTAATCTGAAAGGTGATAGTGGCTACCTGATCCCAGAAATGAAATGTCCTGTTTGATTGCAGCACAACGCTGTGATTGCATTATACTCAGAAAAGAAACAGGGTGCAGTGTATACAAAATATCAACTGAAGGCTAGCAGTAAGTGTTTTTCCCACTTCTCCCTACACCAGCTTAAGTTTATGGTACTTATGCAGTTGGAATAACTTAAGGAATCACCTGTTCCAATCCTTTTCTCGGTGACAGACCCAAAGCAGAGAGCAAGCTGTATGCCCACAGTATGTGCCATGTTATGATGACTCTCTGCTATGACAAGTCCTGCAGCCCCCTGGGGTAGGCTGCACACTCAGCAGGGTCTCATTGTCACCCTCACTGTGTGACAAGGTAACAAGGGCACACCCAGCATCTCGACAAAGATGCCTTTGAATTAGAGACCCACATTCATCTTTTAATAAAATGTCTTGTCTGCAATTATAGAAGACAATAATGATGATATCTGATGACAACATCTGATTTCGATGTTCTTTTATGGCATTAGCCTCTTCTGTGTTCTTAAGAAAGCTTCTTGTCCTTTACAGGACATTATCTGATTCAGGAAGCTCCCATGATTTTATACAACAATCTGTTTAGATCCCATTGGATACAGTAAATAAAAAGAACTATGCTGTCAGTTGAAAGCTACAGTTTATTTTAAAAGTTTACTGTAAAATCTCAGGAAAAGGAAAAACCTTCAAACTTATTTCTCTTCTGCTGCCTTCTGTTGCTAAGATGAGAGTAAAGGGAATTGACAGCAGAAAAGTATATTTAACTGAGGCATTTTATGGGATTTGATTATCTGTTTAATCCTGGCACTTTCTTGTATAGCTCAATCTAGAGGACTTGATCTTTCACATTGTAATACTGTTTTGTAGAGAAAAAGTTTAGTAGAGGTAATGGATTCTCAGACATGCACTTCTGAGGAGACAGAGCCAGAGAAGAGATGGCATAAACTACTACAGGTATTGCAAAGAATATGCTCTGTTATATTCTATGAAACGAACTGAACATTGAGGACACACATTATCTCAGCTTTGGAGAAGAGTCTCCCTCCTGTGAGCAATACTCTGATGGCAGAAATTAATCTCAAGTGAGAATTTGATTTTTTGAGCAACTGATTAAACATTCTTTACTCATTGAAATGTTCTAAAAAGTGGATTAACGTTACTCTCCCCATTTAACTGACTGCTAAACTGAACAGCTGTGGGATTAAAAACTGTGTTTAAAAATTTTCATTTCACAGACCCTAAAGCTTGACACTCAGCTAAAGTTCAATTCTCCACAGTGTGTATTAAGCTCCTTAGAACAAGAGAAACATTGTCCCTGTAAGCAGAAATACTCCTTAGGACAAAATCAAGCATCAAATCAGAATAAATCTTATACTTTTCAGCAGATCAAAATTTTTTGTGATTATCATTTGTCATTCATCATCATTGTGCCAGCTAAAGATAGTTGTGCCTGATATACAAGCGAGGCAGTCATGCTTCTGTGGAGCACTCAGCAGATTGCTCCAAGTAGCTATTTCCCATGGCAAAGGGATGGGTGAGGAACTAGACTGGTGCAATATTCTGAGACAATAGCACACTGGTAAAACACACACTGATAAAGCACCTCGGGTGTACAGACATAAAAGGATTGACCTCACTAAGAGATGCTGTGGTTTAGATGTGATGTCAAACAAATGTGCCTGGACAAATTCAGGGTCTGATCACTAGGCAGGAGAAGATGATGAGAAAGGCATACAGGTTATTTGATAAGACTGAGTAGTCAGCTTCTCTCTCTGTGTTGCTGTCCCTTTTTATTTGTGGATACACTCCAGATGATACATTCTCAAGCTTTGCTATAGCAGACTAAGCATCTGTTAGGGAGAAAAATTATTGAAGCTAAGGGATACTTCTGGCACAGGAGCAAAGGTGTAAAAATATTGGATCATCTACCAGAAAAATAAGAAACAAGTCCCTAACTAGTACAACAATGATGTGCCAAGACAACTCAGTTCCTCCCACAGGAGAGGGAAAAACCTAACAGTTAGTTTAACTAAAGCTAACAAATTTATGAAGAGCCTACATGATGCAAGAGCTGGGTACTACATCTAGCTCTGTCAAAAGTCACTTCCAGTCCTATGTTCATGGGATACATTTGAGTTACGATATTGTCACCAATCATCAAGAAAGCCCAGAAAAAATTAGCTCTGGTTTCTGATTTAGTTCTTAATTCTCCATTAGGTGAGAGCAAGAGAGAAGGAAGACCTGTGAAATTAAATGACAGGGAAAGTTGATACTAGACAGTATGAATTGCATTTTTAACAGTCCTCTGGCTTTGGTTCTTGACACTTCTTATAATTTTTAAGCTTGATGTCATGCGTTGTTTTCATATGCTGCAAGAACACTTTCTCTTTGCTCTGAATTTATCTGGTATGTGAGCTGTAACACAAGAGATAAAAGGACCACCTGTCTTATTGGCCTTTCTTTGATACCAGAACTCCCTTTAAAATATATTAGGAAAATATGAATACTAAAATCAGGTCTGGTGTGAAAGAACCCTAAAGATTTCTTTTGTTTGGCATATATTTGAAATTAGGTTCTTTGTGCTTTAGTGTTTATTTTAAATACAGCAAGAACTTTGATCGAATCAAATATATTGTGTATTTTCATAAGTCTTCTGTAGAAAGAAGTCTAAGTTACAGGGAAACATAAATAAAATGACAAAAGATTCAGGATATTGAATTTCTCTAGAGAAGTATCAGCCTTAGAAGAGAACTGGTTTCAAAATGCTGGAAGAGAGTAAGATGCTAGAACCAGCTCTCCAGAGATAAATTTTCAACACCTTTGACTCATAAATTACTTTTAAATTAGACTGCCAATCCCTGCAGCAACTGCAAATTACATTAGCAGTATTAAATATGGCAAAATTATACCTTTTAAAAAAAAAACTCTCTACACACAGCATTAGGTTATTGCCAGGTTTATCTTGAAGTGACCTATAAATCTATGCCAAAAGATCAAATTGACTTCTATGTATATTTGGGGGACTGATATAACTGAGAAAATTAGCGCCATGTAATGCTACAATCAAGGAGGTCCATAAACAAAAGTGAGGCTAAATGACCAAAGGTTGAACGGTTTGTGAGAGTTTAGACATTGCTTTACAAAGGTGAATAAACTAGACCACTGCCTTAGAGGACAGCACCAGTCAGGGCAGGAGCTGATCAGATTGCACTTGCTTTTAGAACTACTCAGATTCAGCAATTACCCCAGACTATTGCTAAGGCATATAGAAGAAACTCAGCTTTGTTAGCTGCTGTGAAAAGGAGAAAGCCCTCACTAATTAGCTACATTTGTAGATTTCATATCAAGAAAAACACTTCTAAAATCCTCCGAAATATAATTTCCAAGTTAAAACCGATAATGTCTTTTTATACAGACTGTAGAGTGAATTCCTATTATTGATTGGTGTAACCAATTTGGAGAGGAGGAAATTAAATTAACACTTGGACCACAAAAAACTTTTCTTAAAAGTGTCCCATTGCTTCAAAACAAATGATTTGCAGCAGTGTAATGATATTCAAGAGAATTAAATGAATTACCTTCAGAGGTTATATTTTAAGTATATATCTGAGGAAGAATTCCTACTAAAGTCAGATGTAGTCTTTTTGATATCTTTAGTCATAACGACATTTTGTCTGCATTCTCTAACCTGATAGGTTTATGGACAATAAAATAAGAGGAAATAACACAGCATCCTTCTTATTCTAGCACCTACTGTCTTCACAAGATAAGTCTCATCTTTATATAAAATTATTGCAGGAGTGACATATTGAAATACATACCAGAGAGGTGGTTAAAGTTTCACCAGCATAAGACAGTCAGAAAACCACTGGAGCTGAGATTTGAATTAATGCTGAACACAGTGATGATAATATAGAGGTTTTTTTATTGCTGAGCAAAGCTTACACAGAGCCAAGACCTTTTCTGCTTTCCACACTGCCACAGTGACGAGGAGGCTGGGGGTGCGTGGGAGGTTGGGAGGAGACACAGCCAGGACAGGTGACCCAAACTGATCAGAGGAATATTCCAGACACTGTGGCATCATGGTCAGTATAGAAACTGTGGGGAGGGAGAAGAAGGGAGGGGGAACATTTGAAGTGATGGTGTTTGTCATCCCAAGTAACCACTGCATGTGATGGGGCCCTGCTCTCCTGGAGATGGCTGAACACCTGCCTGCCCTTGGGAAGCAGTGATTTAATTCCTTGCTTTGGTTTGTTTGCATGTGTGGTTTTTGCTTTTCCCATTAAACTGACTTTATCTCAACCTGTGAGTTCTCTGCCTTTTACCCTTCCTATTGTCTCCCCGATCCCACTGCTGGGCAGTGACAGAGCAGCTGTGTGGGGCTTGGCTGCTGGCTGGGGTTAAACTGATGCCTTAAATTGTCTAGTTAGAAACAGAGACTAGACAGGAATAAAGGAAAAAGGAGGTATTTATTTGAAAGGCCTTCAGGTGAACACTTTGGACTCCAGAGGCTCCTGCCTCAGTGGATCCCAAAATGGGCGACAGGTCACAAGTTCTTCACACTTTTATATCAGCATCAATTCACCAACCAGAACCCAGCCAGTGATGGAATTTCCCCCAAGCTTGTTTCCCTTTTCTTAAGATGATGGTTTACTGTTCTTGTTCTGGGTGTTCTTGGAGAGCAAGTTAGAAGTTTTGTTATGTCTATCTTAGCATAGAGACCAGCATTTAACAAGCTACAGAAAACTTCAGAGTCACACTAGCAGTACAGGATTTGAAAAATATAAAAGTTAAGACCTAAGGCATCATACAACATGGGTATGGGATCATCTCTGTCAAAAAGGAATCTTGTTAAAAAGTCTAACTAGTCATCTGAAGTAACCTGAACATCTATATATAAGAACTGATATTTGTTGTCTTGTTAGGATAGAAATTCAACAAAAGAAATTGACCTTTTTGCCACTAAGGACAAGCAACTGTGAATGCTGTAAATAGGTATACAAACCTTAATTAGCATTCACAGCCACAGGTGACCAATAATAGTTGGGATTGCTGAGCTCACAGAATCACAGAATAATTTCATTTGGAAAAGACCTCTGAGGCCATTGAATCCAACCTTTGACTGATCACCACCATGTCCAATAGACTATGGCACTAAGTGCCATGTCTAGTCCTTTCTTGAACACTTCCAGGGACGGTGACTCCACCAGCTCCACAGCAGTCCATTTCAAAGATGATCAAGGCTTTCGGTGAAGAAATTCCTCCTGATGTCCAACCTGAATCTCCCTTGGAACAGCTTGACCTGGGATAATTTAAAGTTCTTCTAAATACCAAGAAAGAAAATTCCAGGAGATGCTTTTTCCCTTAAAATATGAGATACAGTTTTTCTTTTGATGTGGTATAAAGTCAGTAGCAAAGCTGGGGCTAGCACTGGGGGAGCTAGAAGCCCAGACATGCATCTCCAGCTATTTAATCACAAGTGTATTCCTACATCCTGTGTTCCTGACTGTGGAAGTGAAGAATATTGTTGAGGGCTAACTGATGAATGCTCTGTCACAGCTAGAGTGGGCAAAAAGCTGCATTTTTTGACTTAGAGAACTTAGGGAATTTTTATTCAGGTCTGAGAAAGCTGATTTGTTTCAGACTGGCAGGGGGGCATTAGAGCAAATAGATTATGTAGATACATCTTTTAGCTGCTTTGATTTTGGTGTTTCCTATTATTCCCAGTCATCCCACTGGTTTCTATGACACTATTCACTAAAGAACAGGTGCTGCCTTGGTTTCTGTCTCTTGTGGATGACAGTTGTCATCACATCATGCAACAGCTTGCAAAGGTATAGCACCTTTTTCTGTACCCTTATAGGGCAGTCAGAGAGTAATCTCACTATTGCAGTCCTTCCTCAATCTTAAGATCTCCTAAAACAAAGAAAAATGTTGTTCAAGGGTCAGACCTTAAAAGCACTCGCAGAGGACTAACATTGTCTAATCATCACTTTCACTTACAGAAAAAAACTTTTACTGCCTGTCTGATTGCCAAGTGATTTTGAAACCTTACAAACATTTTTATTTTAACTTCTTGTAGGAGAGTTGGATTTATGTTAGACCCAAAAGTGCTGTGATGATAGTTTTATGGAATGCTACAGATCATTTACTTTTGTGAGCTTCTGTGCTTTGTCTCTCTGTACTCCTAAACATGGTAGGAAGATGTGTTAATATGATGGCTGATGGGATAGCTACAACTTATCACAGGTCTTGCAAATTTAGAAATATCTGTAAGTGAACGAAAAACTGTGCTACAGAATAATCCCACATGTAAAGCACTGATAATTAAACCCCTCTGACAATTACATCATACATTATCAGGATTAGCCAGATCCATTACTCATCACGGGTGCCCTGAACAAAACAAAGCTGGTTCACTGGGGACTGTCAGCTGAGCAGATGCTCCCAGGGAAGAAAGGAGCCAAGCACTGTTTATGTAATACGAGCAGCAGCATGCTGCAGAAAGATATTGCACAGTGTTCCTGGAGTTTAGACACTTGAAAAGGCAAAAATCTGAAAGCACCATATTGACTATACCCTATTTGAATACCAATTTATTTGCATATTCTGCTTCTTGGCTATAATTATGCTTTCATGAAACCCTTTTTTATGTACATAAAGCACACATCTTTTCATTTCTCCTGTTTATAAAAATTAAAGACAATAATCCACAGGACACAGAGGAAAAAAGATAAGGGTTTTAGCTAATGTAAAGGAATACTATTTAATTGCAGGGGTTTATATTAAAGACTGGAGTTAAAAATAAAGTGTACAGAAACATTTTTTGCAAGAACTTTAGTGTCAGAGTGCTTTTTTGGCGGTGGTTTTTGGGCTTTTGGAGTGTTGCAGTTGGCTTTTGATTAGGGTTTTTTGTGGTTTGATTGTGGTTTTTTCGTTGAGTTGATTTGTCTTGTTTTGGTTTGTGTTTTTTTGGTTTAATTGACAGAAAAAAAAATCCACAATGAAGTTTTCTGAGGATAGAAGATTTTTTCCTCACCTGGCTCCTGCTACCAGTTTCTTTCCCATGTAAAGATGTGGAGGGCAAAAGTCCATGTGTAATAAGAATATCCTGTTTTTATAGTGTTTAACTGGTGGAAACTGCCCTAAGATGTTTTCATTTTCTGAAACAAAGTATTTTATCAGAATGCTTGGTGAGGACTATAAGTCTAGGAGACCTGTTCCAATTAAGGAGTGTTCTTAGAGGCTAACAATATTTAAGCATCCACGTTGTAGAGATGATGTCTTACTCTGTCCCAGAATGACGAGACTTCAATTCTCTTCACAGAGTAATTGAAGGCTTCATATGAAGTGTGTGTGGTGAGGGTGCCCTTTTGGGTTTTGTTTGTTGTTGTTTTTTTTTTTAAGGTAGTTTTCAGATAACCATAGTCCTTTGAGTTCAAAGAAATTGTGTCCAACTGCTAACTAGTAGATACTGAAAAGCTGGTGGGAAGCCTAGGTATATACAAAGTTGTGTCAGTCACATGCAAGCTATGGAAATTGGGATTTATCTGTATAAGCATTGGACACTGTGAGATTCAGGATACATTCCCTCTTAAAATCTGAAAGATATTTCAATAGGAACCCTTTCAGTAGAGGTGTGTCCAGGCCTATAACATGTAAATCTTTTCATTCTGAGTCACATGTTCCTTTTAAAACTTTATTCCTTTGTTTGTTATGGTGTGGTGCTGGCGATCATTGCTACTGATGCGTGCCCATGGAGTGACACTAAAAAATTCTGAGTAGTGTGGGACATTGGCTTCAGTTAGTGATCTGTGCTAGTTTAAAGCCTCTACACCTTGTGCCAGAATAAGTCTGGGAAACTCTCATGTGCTACAGTTCCCAGCCTAGAGTCTCTGATGGAGAGCCATCCTAATCTGTAGATTAAACTGACAGACTGTGAACAGTGTTGGGTGGAGTGCAGCTTCATGCTTAATTTCATCTCCACTTCTGTTAAGGTGATAACCTGGTAGAAACACAGGGTAAAGAAATGGGCACAGTTTTGCCATTAACCATTGTGCTTTGACAAGTAGCTGCATTTACAAAACCTCAAATCTATTATTGAAAGATACTTTCCAGTCATCCACTGGGTGACAGTTATTATGGGTCTTTGTCCCTGTTTGCAGATGAAGTCACCATGCAATTAATGAAGAGGTGAGGGTAAGAGAAGCAGATGGAAAATGATCAAATACTCCATTAAGTATGGTGATATTTTGTATTGAAGATTGCAGAGTCCTTACTAAATTTATGACAAGATGTAGCATCATAAAACAGTGTGCTCAGGCTGTTTTGCTTTATACAATCTATTAACAATAAAATAAAACAATAATACAAAAGAAGGAAATTTGCTTTGTCATTCCATAATGAGTCATGTTATCTGTTTGGTCTTTTTTTGGTGGAAATTTTGATTATACTAATTTGGGCTGTGAAATATTTACAGATATCCAGGACTATAATCATATATTATCTGATTGAGGATGAGTGCTCATAGCCAGAAGTTTATAATTCATCTTTTGCTATTCAGCCTTTTTTTTGCTTATCTACAGTTACCTGATATTAATTCTTTTCCTATATAAACTGTGCTCTATTTCCACTTTGGGATCTGGATATATGCCTGGGAATTAGTTACATTAATGTTGCACAAGATCCTGCTGTACACCAGCACTGGCCCTATTATCTCACACTCTTTTTTATTTTCATTGTGAGAAAATGCAAATATAGAGACTGTAGAAGGATCATCCATTGTGTGTTTCAGGTATAATTTCAGATGAACCACTGATGACCACAGACCTGAATCACAAAGGAAAACAGCACACAAGCTGAGTTTAGAAGTCGAACACATTGAGAAGATAAAATAAAAGCAGACTAAGCTGGTTTATGCAAGGTGTACCATCTAAATTCCATATTTACATTTTCAATAGTCACTGGAAGAGGAAAGCCTCTGCAGAAAGTGATTCTGCCTTTCTAGGGTGGATATCCCAAACAGCAAGAACAAGACATTTTCTTGTATGTGGCTCTCTTACTTCACTGGTGAGACAAGTCTGGATGATAAACTTAAGCCAGGAAAATAACTTTTAAGATACTCTTAGGTAAAGTTGAATCCCATCTGCAAACTATTGTGTGGTTGCAGAAAGGAAACACAAAAGAAATCAGGAACACTTCTGAATGGTAGGCTACCCTATTGACTTCAAGAATTTGGTCCTTGAAAGCCATTTTGTGTTTTGCATCCCATTTTACAGATAAGGATACTGAGACATGAAGTAATTCTGGCACTCAGGAATATTCTTTATGAGACTGCTCTTAAATTTTAAGACCACCCATTTGCAGAATTAGGAATGAATATTCAGTGAGTGCACAAAGCCAATAAAAGCAGCAGCATTGCTGCTGAGAAGCTGGCTGCCCTTAGTTCCATGGCTGGCTCTGGGAAGTGGCACATGACACCTCCTGTGTGCCAAGGGCAGCCTCCAAGCTGAGGGATGTCTAGAGAAGTAGTACACTCTTCCTTTGCTTCCTCTGTGATTTCTAGCTTGATAGAAAGCAGGTTTTTTACGAGTTAAATATAGTTCACATAGAAGTTAAATTTCCTGGGGCATCTTTCCATTCAAGCATGACTGCTGTGCTGCGTATTCACATGCTGCATGAGTTTATAGTCTCATTACTTGGCACAAGCTATGAAGAAAGTAAGCTTACCCAATAGGTGTGGGGAGAAATGTATTTTGAACCCTTGCTCTTGCTATGGTAGTATCCCCTGAGGAAAAATCCAATGCTATGTTTCTGGGAAGAACAAAGACAGAAAGCACTCCCCTGGCTGTTGGAGATGCTCTCATGCCAATCTGTGGCAGTAAAGACACCAGCCAGCTGCAAAAAGGTGTCTTGGCACCAGCTAAATTCTCCCCAAGAGAGTGTCCCTTTGCTCTGCACCTCACCTCACATACGGCTGTGCTTATGAGACAGGCAAGCCCAATTAACAACATGACTGGAGGGTGTTGCCAGAAAGAGCAGTTTGGTGACTGCAATTAAACTGGTTGCTAATTGTGGGGTAGGATTTCTTTTTTTTTTTTCTAAATGGATAATTTGTTTCACAGAATGCAGTCTGTGAGCACACGTGTGAGTTCTTCTGTGTGTGCAAAGAGAAAATACTTCTCAAAAAATACTTTCTTTTTCCATTAACTATTTCCTTTCCCTCCTTGCTTCTCTTTGTTTTCAAACTCTAGGTTATACTTATTCAACATCTCTATCACAACTCAAAGTTACACCAATATTTCTCACAAAATTTTTAATTTCTTGCACCAGGGCTGCTTTAGCCTTCTGGTGCTCATCTGTGGGAGGTCACTGAGGGCCTCACAGTCATTTAGCTGCACGTTAATCTGGAATCCTTCAGCAGACTCTGGACTGCTATGGATAATTTTCTTTTTATTGTTGTTCTTTAATTAAACAGAAAATGATAAATTGTTTATGTCTATTGTGCAGTCTACAAATACTCGCTTCTTGGTTCATTACCATTATTATATGACATACGAAAAGAATGGAATGGGGTAGATTAATGAAGCTGCATGCTGATCACAGTTTTGCTGAGAAATCTCAGATATCTGCAATCTGACAGCTATTTAGAGAGCGCTATCTGGCCTGATCACATATTTCTGGGCTGTCACCAGAACCCCGTGTCTTACTTCTTTAAACTTTTCAAAATTATTCACTAAAGATATTGACCATTGCTCTGCAAACCATAATAAATTTAGAAGTCTACTTAATTCCTCTAATGTAAAAAATATAATAAAATGCAGGATGAGATCTTTAGACAAAAGAAAAGTAAAACTTCCTACTACAAAGCACATTAAGCATTAGTCTGATGAACTGTCACCACCACATAGAATTCTACTTTCTCTGATGCAGGAAGACTGTGGGGAGCAGCAGTGATTACTGGACATTTAGGGCTCTTTGAAGGTGCTTTCCACAGTCAGAAAAATAAATTGTGTCCACTTACCCACTTTTTATTCTGATTTTGACTTTTTTGCCTTTCACTTGTATCAAGCATGCTCTCAGCCTTTTTTTCTGCCTGTGGATGAACTCCTGTTGCTTAGTTTTCTCTCACATGTGCTGTTCTGTTGAATACTGGGGATGTAACTTTCCATCACTAAGGTACTTACATCAATGTAAAGGGGATATAAAATGTTACTTTATGACCAAAACTTGGTCATACTTGTTTCATCCTTGTGCAAATGACAAAAGTGGAAAAAGAAGCCAAACTGTTACAAAATTAGAATTTTTCAATGGGCATAGGATTTATGCACAGTGATACATGTTTTACTAGCTTGGGCAGTGACCTGCTTTTCCTTCCTGCTTTCTCTGCTTTGTAAAAGTATTGCCATCACTAATGTGCTCCTGTTTCAGGGCCTGCCAGTGGCAAATCCAAATGGTCCATTAACTGTGAAGTCAGTTGTCAGTTCTTCTCTCCTGCCTCTAGTTTGGCACACTCCTGAGTGCCTCGCTCCATTGACTGCACAGTGATTCTGCACTGCAGAAATAAACTTTGGGTCACACATCTTGGGGTTGATTCAAACTACATAGTATTTTCTGTCAGATAAGTTGGCATATTTTTTCAATAGAAACATAGACTAGAAGTGGTTACCACTTCAAGTGGTAACATAGACTAGAAGACAATTTGTTTTAATAGCAAACATTCAGATTCAGTTTTAAACTGCAATGGGCAAAATAAAGGTCAGGATTATGCTGAAGGATATATGCATTCAAATATGTCTCTTTGGGCTTAAGGGACCATGATTGTTGGATAGCCATGTGATTTTTTTGTGCATCTGGAAGATATGGTGTATTTGGTTACATTTCGTGGTTGCTTAGTGTTTATGGGAATGACGAGAGTACAATTTTTGTTCCTTCCCTTGCCATCTCACATCTTCTGTGCACAGATCCATGGTGCAAAGCGATACTGGTTCTTACATTTATAGTAGCTCACTTGAGAAAATTGACCCATTCTCTAGAGCTCTTAGAAAAATAAAAGTAGTATTTGCTATCAGTGGACTCCACAATGACTTTGTTCCCTTAGATGATAGTTTTTTCAACTTTCTGATTTTGCACTGCTTTTAAACTTCTTGTCTTTCAAAATATTCTGAAAGCACATCTGTATAGATAGGATAGGTCTTTCTTCTCTCTTTTATAAAAAATGGTTTGTAAGGTTATTGCATACTTTCAGCACAGCAGGGAAGAGACTGAAATTTTTCCTGGTGAAAAATTATTCCTATATGTACTTTGTCCTGTAATTCATTATTTTATAATCTGTTTGGCTTGTTTTTCACTCTAAGCTGCTGTACTGTTGACTGCTTGAGGCTTGCAAATTACTCTCTTCTCAAAATCCACTCTAAGTGAACAAAAAGATAAGGACAAAGATAAAGAAGTCAGTTATGCCTCAAGAGCTGTGCAGAAAGGTTTTCTCCCTGGTATGGTTAACAGAGATACTTTTTCAATAATCAGATAGGGATTTGATATTGCCTGGATTGTCTGTAAATCAAAGTTTGCATTGACTCGTTTTCTGAAAATATTTTAACTTTAACAAAAAATACTGAACTTTAGGTGTTGTGATCTTTTCCCAACATGTGTGGGAAAACATATGGAAATCTTTGAAAAGCAGAATGATTTTTGTATTTATAGCTTCCATAATAAGTACAGAGGAGAAAGGTATTATGGGAAAAATATCCACATTAAAACAAACAGACAAGAATACTTTTCCCCTATCAGTTATTTTTACTTCATTCCAAATGCTGCTGTAAACATAAAGAAATAAGCAATCTCTTCCACTTTTAATTAGAAATTTTAAATATTATGATTATGGTTATGTATTTTATATACAACAGCAACAATGGCAGCCTGTTTAGACTGCTGTGTTTTTTCTCCTCATGTTCATCTCTCATTAGGAAAATGTGCTTTAATTTAGTTGGAAAAAAAATCTTTTCACACTGATGATAGTAAGATTTTGGAAAATGTCAAGTACTTAAGAAGAGAAAACTCACCCTTTGCTCAAAAGAATGTTTCAGTCCTAACCCATGGACTTTCCTGTTACTCTTACTCTGACTTCCCACAGGATATTCCTGTCTCAAAGACTTACCTTAAAATATATAAATAAGCACTATTGTTAATCTTCATTTGAGAAAGAATCCATGGAATACAGAAATGCATATTTATTTAACAAGACTCAGCAGTGCACTCCAGGTTATTTTGTTCCCGCATACAAATTTTGTCATTAGCAGAGACATTCAGATCACGAAGGTGTCACTGCACAGTGTTATGCACAATTGATTACATAAATCTGCTGTTGAAAGTTAATACAGTTCATCTAACTGTAAGCATGGCACACTGATGTACAGATAGAATCACTATAATTAAAAAAAGAAAATTCACCTCTTAATAAAGTAAATAATTTTGATATGTTCTTTTGTACTAAATTTTTGTCTACTTTAGAAAGGTTGTTATAACTCAAGATATTAACAGGTAACTGAGACCCAGAGAATGTCTCACCCAAAGGTGCTTCTCTAAAGGGTTTCCTTAGGTAGTTTTCCATTTTCATTTCAAGTAAATTGTTATATGATTATTCCAGAACTTAAATAACAGATGATGGAGAGAGTTTCAGACATCTATTCTTAATTCAGGATGTGTTTAACCCAGGTTGAATATATGCAGCATAGTTTAAAGGAAGATAAGGAAATATGGCTATTTCTTTGGATTCAATAATTGAAGACTTAGGAGTATGTATATACTAAAAAAAAAAGTCTCAGTCCTATTTATTGCTATTTAATATTAATATAAATTCCCCTTTCGATGTACTTAAAATATGAAGTTATAAAGCACAGTCACTGCTGAAGACAGAATTAAAACTGCAAAACAGTGGTCCTGTAAATTATAAGGATGGCTTAATCTTTTCTGTGAAGATAAATCTGCACCTTTTTTGTTTCCCATGACCCCCTATTTTATTTGAATGTGTATCTTGCTCCTGAGTCAGAATTTTTCTTGTGGAAATATATTGAAAATGCTAAATGGAATAGTGATATGTTTTAGGCATTACATTTAAACAAACATTTTTCTTCAGAGTTTTAAAAAATCCTGTTGTTTCTTTTTCTTCCCCAAACAATTTGGTTATTTTCCTCTGCTATTATTCTATACTAATCCATTTTTCCTTCTCTAAAACTGATCCATCACCATAGAAGAAAACAATCTAAACCCTCTGCTGGGAACATACAAATGACCAGTTTTTCTGTTATTCTCATGATAAAACAATCTTATCACACATGGCTTTGCTAATGCAGAAAAATCGCAGAATATGAGACAATCATGCAATGCATGTTGTGTGAAAATTATCCATATTCTATATTTTCTGAACAATAATATAATTTAATTTAGTTATGATTAGATACACTCAAGAAAATGGCACTATCAATGAAGTAGATAGCTTTGTCTGCATCTTCATGAATTTTCAGGAAATGACATTAGAAGGGTTTATTCTTAGCTGACAGCACAGATCTGCTGCTGACACCTAGTTTATCTACATATGTAATTTATTTTGTATAGGTGTTCTGCTAGGTTATGGTAATATATGCAAAATTAGTTCTAGCTAATTAGGTACAAAGATGTAGTGTTCACATGTGATGACCGTAGGTTCATATTCTGATCTCCTTTATACTTGCTGACATATTAATCTTAATGAAGATAACGATGTATAACTGAGGATAGAATTTGTCTTCTGCTTTTTAATTTTTTTTTTACACTTTCCTTTTAAACACTGACTAAGCTATATGTTAAAATATAGCTAAGCTTATTAGTGCAAGGCTCTATGCAGTGTACTGCAGAGGAAGCATGGGGGAGACACAAAGGAATAAATGACCATTTTTCTCAACATGACCTGGCACCTGCAGGTCGTGTTTGTTTCAAACCTGGTTTAAAGCTGTTTTGTACCCAGGGATTATTGTGTAGGTCGACTGTGATCCCCTACAATGACATCCCCTAAAATCATAGAATCCATGAATTAATCTTATTTCTGTCTGAAGCCTGTCTCTCTAAAACTAGCTGAACAGGGCTACCTTCAAATTTCACTTATTAATCTCATTTTGATTCAGTTTTATAGATTCAGGGACTTCTCTTAAATGTCTGCTCTCCATGGATAACAGAAATTTAATAAGGAATATAGGATGTGATCGCGTAATGCTTTATCCTTCAGTTCTTTAAGTCAGACTGATCACCTTTTGATTTTGCAGTGAATTTTTTTTAATGTGTCCCTGAAATTCTCCTGTGAGATCTTTGAAACCTATAACACCCCTGAAATGTGCTCAGATGAAAAGAGTTAGCATTCCAATGCTAACTGCTGCCAAATGCAGATGCAATCTGACCTCCCTCTGCTGCTTCACCTTCTGTAATTATACACCCGAGGATCACCTTTGTGACCCTTCAATTGCAATTGCCTCAACCATCAGCAATTCCTTTTCAAAGGCTGCATATAAGTTTAACTGCAAGAGAACACCAGGAGATACCCCAGATCCTGCTTGCTCCTTGTATAACGAGATCATGTGCTTANCTGCTTGCTCCTTGTATAACGAGATCATGTGCTTAGATTTCACCTGCCTGGAGATAGGGATGTGGGAAACGGCTGGTGACTTTCTAGATAGCAGGCTAATGGAAAGCCAGGATGAGGCAGGGGTCAGCACCTGTATCTGGGAATTCAGAAACACTCCTGGACTTCAGATTCCAGAGATAATAAAAAAAGTTTCTTCCTG
>VZTN01021429.1:2943-13833 GCA_013400515.1 Erpornis zantholeuca
TTTTCAAATTTAGTCAAATTTTTTTAATTGTCATGCTATATTCTCAAAGTTATACCAGTCTTATCCTGTAATATCCAAGCCCCCAAAGAAAACATTTTCATCCTAATTTTTACTGCTATAAATAGAAATAATGAGAAAAGTAGATTACATCCATAAAGAGGGGATGAAAATAAAACCTAAACACAGGTGTAGAATAAAGTTGTAAAACCAAATTATGGATGAATAGAATGAAGTTCAATATGCATGTAACTTGAAGGAGGACTTGATTTCAAGAGCTCTATTGACTTAGATGTGTACTGAAATGGAGCCAAGGAAGATGGGGGCTTAATGTCAAGTTATTTACAGACACTTTATGGTGTATGTCAGCCTCCTGGTCACAATGAACCCTTCTGGCCTTCAAATGTACAAATCAAAACCTTTTATAAAAGGCTAAGACTTTTGGTTGCTGAAGACAGAATTTTGATTTCCTGACTTTAATAGCATGGGGTTCCACCACCTGAGCTAAATGGGAAAAGTCTGCTGTTACTGCTCCAAGTTTGGCTGCATAATGTAAACACATTAGAAAATACTGATTTTTTAAAGAAACTCTGAAATTGGGGTTTTTAATTATTTTCCCAGTTCCAAAGGAAAGTGAAGAATGGAAGACGAGATCTGTTTGTAAAGACAAAGCAGTAGCTGGCAAAGGGCACACAGTCCATATTATCCCTACCTGTCCTCTTGTGTTCTGTTAAGCTTCCTCACTGCATTAGCACAAAGCCTCTATTTACCACCCTCTCACTGCAGCACTGTACACCAGCATATTCCAGCTTTGCATAATCCAATAATCTTCCATCAAAGGAAATGTTTAATATCAGGCACCTCACTCTGCTTTGTAAAATGCAAAGCAGCTGATTTCAACAACAGATTCTGAGTTCTACCAAACCAGACTCTTTTAATCCTTTTGTTCTTCGTGAAGACATGCGTCTCTTTGCATTCTCCCTCAGAATTTTATGCACAAATCACTTTGTTATCCTTTATCCATTTGCCTTCAGTTTTCATACAGTTCTCAACTTGCTCTTCACAATACTGGAATGACAATAACTAGATGTGGTGTTCAGTAGCAATTTTTCTTTATGTAGGTTTAAGTTTTCTATTATATTGTTTTTTTATCATGTAAGGCCTGAAAGTGTAAGATTGATGGGTTCAACTTTCTAGGGTGACAGTCTATTCAGTATGGACCACAAAGCTTCTCAGAGCACCTCTCCTATGGGACAGGCTGAGAGAATTGGGATTGTTCAGCCTAGAGAAGAGAAGGTTCTGGGGACACCGATCTGTGGCCTAAGTGCCTTAAGGCAGCTTATAAAAAGGAGGGAGAAAAACCTTTTATATGGCCAGACAGTGACAGAACAAGGAAAAAATGTTTTAAACTGAAAGAAAGCAGGTTTAGATTATATGCTAGGAAGAAATTCTTTACTCAGAGAGTGGTGTAGCACTGGAACAAGTCGCTCAGAGAAGCTGTGGATGCCCCACAACTGGGGAGTGTTGAAGGCCAGGCTGGATGGGGTCCTGAGCAACCTGATCTAGTGAATGGCATACTTGCATAAGGCAAAGATACTGCAGACTGATGCGTGGACAATGAGTTCAGGTCACAGACACGACATACCTGGAGATGCCATCTCAGATAAATTGCATCTCCTTTCCTTGAGTGCTTGCTGCTTTCTCGTGGTCTTGCTGCAATGTGGCTTTGAATTTTTCCTGTCCATGAAATGCTATTGTCTTGGTAAGTGCATGGGCTGTTATTTGGTGTTTAAATTTGTCTTAGCTCTGGCTGTGGCGTCTCTTCTCTCTACTCTGAAACACTAAACTGAAGGAGTTCAGTTTTATTGCTGCAGTTATAGCATCTCACTTCACCATTGTGGGTTTGGCTTGGAATCCTAATCCTGGTTGCAGCTACAGGAAAAATCAGTGGCTCTCAGATGTTACCCCAAAAGTGCTGCCCACTGTCCCTGAGATATTGAAGGTGTAGTGCTGGTTCACCTGCAGCTCTGCACTTTGTGGGCAGGCTTTGCCTTTCACACTAAAATTAATAACAAGTGTAAATAAAATGTGTCCTCCTTTCTGTGCAAGTGTGAAGGCATTTATCTAGTCTCAAATTTATATGAAATTAACACAAAGAATATTTTTCTGTGAAAACTTCTGTCCTATCTGAGTTTTGGTGATGTTTTTTGTTCCTGCTCTTGTTTGAAGCTCGGATTCTGAATCTGAGGAGGAACCAATCACAGAGGAGGAATTGGCCAAACTGAAAGAAGAGGTAGAAGAAAAAAAGAAACTCATTGCCACACTACGAAACAAGCCATGGAAGATGAAAAAGAAGTTGTCTGTCCTTAAGTATGGTTTGATTTCCCTAATGGATATCTACTATCCTGCTCTGCCCTGTTTTTCTGAATTTTCACTTTAGTTCTGGACATACTCACAAAAATTATCTTCAAACTACCTCTAATCTCTCTTCTCCAGGATGTGTTCTCACAGTAAGTGGAGGTAAATGGTGTTGCAGATCAGTGCTTTCTTGTCTCTGTAGAGCTGAGATCAAATATGGAAAGCTAATATCTTTTTGTTTTCAGAATTTCCCTAACAATCTAGTGCAAAATATTTTTCTTTTCTTCAACTACGTTGATGTTAGTAAATTGCTAAGATTATTATCTCATTAATATTTCTCAGAAAAATGATGCAATTTCCAGATCACCTCAAGGTTGCTGGGAAGAGAAGAGATAATTTATCTCCCTAGTCTGACTTTTATGAAAGAAAAACTTTTAAACTTATGAAAAAGCAAACTGACTGGAAGCAGAATTTATATTTTCATTCATTTTTATGTATGCCACATAGGAAATTATATTTTGCCCTAGCAAACCTATGGCTATTTTTACTTGGAAGCCAAAAATTAAGTATTCATTTGCAGTTAAATTTCCACCAAGCACAGGAACTGGGTAAATAGAGAGAACTTCATTCTTTTGGCAAAACTGTTCTGCTCTCCTGTTTTGGATAACTCATTCACTGCAGCAGTACCCAAACACCAACAAAACGTATCTAGAAGAGAAAGGATGGTCTGTCCTAAAGAGAGATTTTAATATGGACAGAAAACAGAGTCATATGAAATATGGTGTGGAAGGCCTACAGATTCGTCCTTCTAAAAGGTAAGGTACATTTGGAAAGGGTAAACTTGGAAAGAGGTAATGGAAGGAGTCAAAGGAAGTAGAAAAGGACAGTATGTAGGAGATGTACAGTAGAAGCACTGTGAAGGTAAGAGAAATTTCAGAAAATATCAATGAGCAGAATAGATTTTGGATAGTCTATAGCTGAAGGATCCCCATGTACATAAACTTAGTATTTGTTTGTATTCTTCCTATGGAGAAAGCTTTTACTTTTATAGCCATTCTTCAATTCTGTAATTCCAAGCAACTCCTAGGAAATTTCCTGACTTGGTCTGTCCCTTGGACTATTGTTCATTATTGCTTTTCCATGTAGTGGGTAGCGATGACACTGCACCATGTAGCTCAAGGATGATCAAAGACACTTCTGGGCCTTGGGATATCTGGTAAAGAAAGCTGGTGCAGAGGCAATTTCTTCCTCTATACTTGCAGTTGTGGGTAGTGATATTGGAAGAAACAGATGCATCCAGTCTATTAATACAATAATTCACAGAAAAATCCTCCTAGAAGCTCTGCTAAGGCTCTTGGAATATGGGGAGCTGAATTGAGACAACAAACACATCTTCACTAGGGAAAGAACTCCCTGAGCAAACCTTCTGTGATGAAGTTACTACATTAGTGGACAAAGGAAGGACTCTGCATATCATTTAGCTGGACTTCTGTAAGGTCTTTGACATGGTGCCCCACAACATCCTTCTCTCTAAATTGTAAAGATATGGATTAAATGGGTAGAGAGTACAGTTGCTAAGAAATTGTCTGAATGGTCACACCCAGGGAGCTGGTCATCAGTGGGTCAGTGTCTGCTTGGACATCACCATTTGGTGGCCTGTGTTGGCACCAGTGCAATTTAATGTCTTCATCAATGACATAGATGGAGGAATCAAGTGTACCCTCAGAAAACTTCCAGATGACATCAGCCTGAAGGATGAGATGTCATCCAGAGGGACCCAGACAAGCTCAAGAAGTGGGCACATGGGAATCTCATTAGGTTTAACTGCTGCAACTCTGTCAGGCCAGCATCAGTGTAGGCTGGGGGATGAACAGATGGAGGGCAGCCCTCTGAAGGACTTGGGGATGCTGCTGGGTGGGAAGTCAAAGAAAAGCCTACAGTGTGGGTTTGCAGCCCAGCACACAAACATATCCTGAGCTGCATCCAAAGCCGTGTCACCAGTAGGGCAAGGGAAGGGATTCTGCTCCTCTAAACCACTTGGTCCTCACAGGCCTGGAGATGAAAAAAAGTGAAGAAGAAGACACGGAGAGGGACAAAAAGATGTTATAACAACATCATCACTCTCCTAGGCCCTAAGAAATAGACTTGTTAGGCTGTGGGCTGGAGGCACAGTAGTTAGGGAAAAAGGCCAGCCTGGTTAGACAGAGATCTTTGGCTTGGTCTCTATTGTTTCTGGAAGTTATCCCAAGATAACTTGGGAAGACTACCAGGATGTCCCAAGGTAACATATAGAGGAGATTAGAATGGCCAAAGTCCTACTAGAACCTGATTGGCCTCTACTTTTAAAGACAATAAAAAAGTTTCTATAAATACATTTGCAGAAAAAGTAGGGTCAAAGAGTGTCTCTATCACTTGTTGAATGTGAAGGGTAGTGTACTAACAGGGAAAAAGGGGAAAGGCAGGGGTACTTAATGCCTTTGTCTCAGTCATCAATACCAAGACCAGCTGTCCTCATGATACATAGCTCCTTGAGCAGGAAGTTGGTGATGGGGAAATGAGTGGAGCCCCCACAGTCCAGGAGGAGCTGGTTAGTGTCCTTCTATGTCAGTTAGACATGCACAAGTCTAAGTGTCCTGGTGGGTTCCACCCCAGAGGAGTAAGGAACTCTCAATCATCTACCAGCCATCCTGGTCAGCTGGAGAAGTTCCAGCTGACTACTGGCACAGGTAACACTTGTCCACAAGAAGGATCAGAAGGATGATCTGGGGAGCTACAGGCCTGTTAGCCTAACCTCAGTTCGAGGCAATTTTTGGAAAATATTATCCTGAGTGCCATCCCAGGACAACCAGGGGATCACCTTCTATGAAAAAGTGACCCTCTTAGTACTTGAAGTGAAGGCTGTGGATGTCATCTATCTGGACTTCAGTAAAGCATTTGACACCATCTGCCAAAGCATCTTTCCAGAAAAACTGGCTTGGATGGATGGACTCTTCAAGGGGTAAAAACTAGCTGTTTGTCCAGGCCCAGAGAGTGGTGGTGAATGGAGTTAAATCCAGTTGATGGCCAGTCACTAGTGGTGTTTCCCACAGCTCAGTTTTGGGGTTGGTATTGTCTAACATTTTCTTGATGAGCTGGGCATGGGAATTGATTACACCCTTATTAAATTTGCAGATGACACCCAGATGGGTGGGAGTGTTGGTCTGCTCGAGGGTAGGAAGGCTCTGCAGAGAGACAGACTCAATCAGTGGGCTGAGGACAACCTCAGGAAGTTCAACAAGGCCAGGTGCTGGGGGGTTGCAGCAGCCCCATGCACTGCTACGAGGTCGCTTGAGAGCTGTTCCTCAGAAAGGAACTGGGGATGTTGTTTGAACACTTGGGCAATGTGCCCAAGCGGCCAAGAAGGCCAATTGCATCCTGGGCTGTGACTAGAACAGTATGGCCAGCAGGCTCAGTGCAGTGATCATAGCCCTGTACTGGCACTGGGGAGACCACACCTCAAGTCTGTGCTCAGTTCTGGGCCCCTCAATTTATAAAGGACGTTGAGGGGCTGGAGCATGTCCAGTGAAGGGTAACAAGGCTCCTGAGAAGACTAAAGAACATCTCATGAGGGACAGCTCAGGCAGCTGGGGTTGTTTAGTCTCAAGGAGGCTCAGGGGGGACCTCATTGCTTTTTGAAACTCCCTGAAAGGAGGTTGTGGTGAGGTGGGGGCCCGTGTCCACTACTGTGCCTGCAGAGAGAGGACCAGAGGAAATGGCCTTAAGCTGTGACAAAGGAGATTCAGATCAGATATTAGAAAAAATTGTTGCTCTTAGGGTGGTCATGCATTGGAATAGGTTGCCTGGGGAGGTGATGGAGTCATCATCCCTGGAGATGTTCAAGAGGCATATGGATCTGGTGTTCGGTGATGTGATTTAGTGGTTTAGGGGTTACAGTGGTGGTGCTGGGTTGATGGTTGCACATAAGGTCTCTTGTCGCTCGAGAGCACGAACGAACAGACACGCACACACAGGTTGAGTGTCAGAAGAAGAAGAAGGAAGTTTTATTTTTTATAGCTTTTATACAATTCTTTGAGACTTCGTGGATTGGACAGGGAGATCTTCTCCTGTCCATTTCTATTGGTTTGGACAGAAGTCCATCAAACCCTTGTTTATCATGAATGGAATGAAAAACAAGAAGGACAGTTAGAAAAACACATCTTGTTTGTGCAAGATTCTGTGGGAACTTGAGAGTAACTTTACAAAACAACACGAACAGTTCTGACTCCATCTTGGAAGGCTTATTTTCAGGGCAACAGTCTCTTAAAAGTCGTTCCTAACCTTGATGATTCTACAATTCTATGATTTTTGTATTAGAAGAGGGTACAAAAAAATAAAAAGAATGGGCCAGAGTTTCAGCTGTTGCAAACTGGAAGACCTTCAGGGAAAGCTATCCCAGCTTAAGTCTGAGGATCAGATTTTGTGAACGGCATCCCTGTTTGTGCATTTTTCTGCTTGAGTTTTGCACACTGATGAAGAAAAGGGAAGGATTTAAATGCTGTGCTACTGTGTTTGTCTCTGGTACACTCATCTCACTCCCCTTATTAGTGCTCATAACACTTTAGACAGAAAAAATTTTGTGCTATAAAAACACATAGTCGTTTAGTAACTGGGTATTTTATATCCAATGGCAATGTTTATTATGGTACTGTATAATTAGAGAATTGAGCACAAGAATCCAGAGATGTGCCAACTGTTCTCTCTAAAATTGTGCCACAAGAATGTTAGTACACTATCAAAACAAGTGAAATAACAAGTTATAAAAAAAGAGTGAAACACAAAGCTTAGGCTTTTGGAAGGACTTCCAATTAAACACACACTATAAAGAGAAGCATGAGAACTATTTTTTTCCCCTAAGAGAATCAGAGCAGTGCAGAATCTATTCTTCACAAAGAATCATAGAATGGTTTGGGTTGGAAGGGACCTTAAAAATAATTTTATTCCAACACACCTGCTGTTGGAAGGGCACCTTTCACTAGACCAGGTTGCTCAGCACCCCATCCAGCCTGGCCTTGAACACTGCCAGGGGTGGGGGATTCACAACTTCTCTAGGCAACCTGTGCCAGCATTTCACCACCTTCACGGTAAAGAATTTGTTCCTAATATCTAATACAAACTTACTCTATTTCAGTTGGAAGGTTGGAAGCCATTCCCCCATGTCCTGTACTGCATCCTCTTGTAAGGAGTCCCTCCCCCTTCTTGCAGGCCCCCTTCAGTTACTGGAAGGGGGATGAAAATTAGGTCACCTTGAAACTTTCTGTCTTCCAGGCTGAGCCAACCCAGTTGCTTCAAGCTTTCCTCACAGGAGACTGGTTCCATCTCTCCAGCCAACTTGCTCTGAGAGCAACTTGGTGAGTCTCCTTTGGACTAGGTCCAATAGGATGATGGACTTCCCTTTTCCTCTGATGTGGTCACTCCATCATAGCAGATCACATGCTAGGGACAAAATATATTATGGTGATATTTCAGTATTTTTGTAGCATAATTCATTTATTACAAGACTTAGATTACCCATCAAGACAAATTAATTGGAAATAGGATATTTTATAAGCATATTAAGCCAAAGATGTATAAGGTGCATGTGTGAGAGGGTGGAAGTTTCTCACCTTTTGTTGCACTCTTTGTACTCCCATCAATCAGTATTTCATCTCTCTTATTGTGGACATACTGACAGTCCTGGAGGCCAGACTGGTCGTCTTGGAGGCCAGCTGGGTATTAAATAACACTATAATTTGCCCACTATTATTGCTGAACTGCTTTTCAAGTGAGCTATGCCTGACAATATTTGTTTTGAATTGTTTTCTCCAATCTTCTAAGACTTGCGAAACTCCTGGATGATCAAGATTCTTGTGACATTCTTTTTATTGAGCTTTTAGTTCTTAGAGTCTGAAACCTTCCTGAACTGTTACTGAAAAATGTGATCAATCCTCTTGAACCCTATTCATTAGCAACAAGCTCTAAGAGCCGTAATGCATCCTCTCTCTGCAGCACAGAAGTGCCTGAGGTACCATACACCTCGCACTTTGGAAGCTGTAACTCCACACCTTGTATTAATAATTAACTCAGGCCTCTCAGGGACCATAATGCCTGGCCCCCTGAAACATTTATTAGTTCTTGCATCTGTAATTCAATTAATAAGCTTTCTCTAAAGCTTCTTTAAATTCACAGTTAGCTAGCAGGGCACACTTTGGCCTGTCTTGTGATACAGATAATTTACCTCTAACACACGATACCAGTGATTACAAAGCTTGATTTTGTTGGTCTGCGTTGTTTTTGACACATCCTCGTGTTTGTGAAGTCTCATTACTTCCAAGTGGGCATGAATATGTATATATGTACTTTTGGGTTTTATTGTGGTTTCTAAAGTAGTTCTAAGACTTGATCATTCTTCCTGTCCTCACATTTTATTTATAGGACAAAAGAGATGGAGTAAAGGACAAAGTTTGACAAAAGTCTGCAGGGATGTACAAATAGACATCTTTTATTTAGATAGTTTAGACATCAAGGTAGAAACCTTAATTAAGTAATCTGTTGAACTATATTTAGCAAGAAATGTATCACAGGCATGGAAAGGATGTGGGAAGCCTGGTCCCTGACTGAATGGTGCCAACTTGATGCTGAACTTTTAAGGCCAGGAGGTTTAAGTAACTTACAAACCACAGAGGTCAGGAGTGACTAGACAGTGGAGTAATTAGTCAGTGGGGCTAATCTGCTGCAGACCTAGGGAGGGGGGAAAAGCTGAGGAGAGAATGAATATATATTCTACTTGATGGCTCCAGCATCATAAAGTATATGAAAATGGTATTGGTAAAATCCACCATGTACCAAAAATGTGAGATATACCTGTAGAACAACAAAGGTAACTAGATTTCTTTTATTCAAACAGTGGAAGAAGACTGCCACTATTCTTTCCCAAAGTAATTTTATTTTTTAAAAAAATTATTTCTTT
The DNA here is from genome assembly GCA_013400515.1 of Erpornis zantholeuca. Classification (NCBI taxonomy): domain Eukaryota; kingdom Metazoa; phylum Chordata; class Aves; order Passeriformes; family Timaliidae; genus Erpornis; species Erpornis zantholeuca. Next base: position 12,284 of record VZTN01021429.1, read on the forward strand.
CATTCCCAAAACAATAATACAAACCAATTTAGACTGGATAAGAGCCTTATGATCCTGAAGTTCAACTGTGAACCCAATACTTCAAGTCCATCACTAGGCCAAGTCCCTCATCACGACATTTACACATCTTTAAAAAACCTCCAGGGATGGTGATTCAGCCACTTCCCTGGGCAGCTTGTTCCAATGCTTGACAACATTTTGGAGAAGAAATTTTTTGTAATAGCCAATCTAAACCTCCCCTGGAACAAATTGAGACTGTTTCTTCTTGTCCTGTTGTATTTATCTGGAAGAAGAGACTGAGTCCCTCTTCACTACAACTTTCAGGAGGCAAACTGACTGAGGGTGCCCTCCTCCAGATCATCAATAAAGACATTAAGCAGGACTGTCCTCAGTACTGAGCCCTGGGGAACACTACTGTGTCTGGATGACAGATGGATTTAACTCCATTCACCACCACTCTTTTGGCCACATAACACGTGCTACTCTTTCATTAATTATATGATGATTTTTAACTATGTGATGATTTTTACAGGAATTGGAAACATTATTGGCAGTTTTTAATGTGTGTTTGAAATACCTTCTTGTCATGGTCAGTGTGCATTAATGGTCAATGCATTAATACCACTGATTCTATTAAAAACAACAACAAAAAATTAAAGTGCATTGTTATTAGGTCAGAGAAAAATTTAGTGTAAATGAAAATAATACTGCAAGTCCACCGTTTGGACTTAGCTGATTACTTCCAGGATTTATACAACAAAATTTTAAGCAATTTATAAATGGGAAAGAAATTTATAAAAAAAATTAAAGGAAGCTTCATGCTTCTTTCATGAAACATGAAAATCATAAACATTGTGCTCGTGCAGATCCAGTGGTTTATTTGGTCCAGTCTTGCATATGCAACTCAGTTGGCTGCACGTGTAACCACTTATTTCAGCAAGAAATAAGTGATTTGTTTGTGATGCAATGGTGAACTTAGTCCACTGCAGGAAAACTGAAGGGAAATCAGTGAAAAATTGGTTATAAAGCCTTTAGGGAAGAAGGGGTGCAAGGGGAGAGGAAATTCCAGCCACTGGAAAAGCAAAATCCAGGGAAGCATTCAGGAGCATCAGCAGCATAAAACCTGTGGGTCCAGATTACCACATTCAAAAAGCAATGTTTTGGTTTGTCCTGGAGAAAAAGCTTAAATACTGATAACACTTGAAAGAATGCTTGATGGGGGTCCAGGAGGCAGATGAGGATAAGAAAAACTAGTTTTAATAGAAAACCTTGCAAAAATAATTTTAAAAAAGTCAAAAAGGGTTTGCATTAGGAGTTTAAGATTAATATTTTTAGGAATTTCATTGTGTAAAATTTCCTCCTGTTTTGACTGTATTTTGTATCAGAACAAGCTTGTTGAGAGTTTTAGTGTTCACCTATAGATGAAAAATGTACTCATATATGCTATCAAGAATTTTTCAGTGTATTTATTGCTGTTTCCATAATATGTCCTTAAATTTCTAGCTTAATCCTTCACCCTAAAAAAAAAAAAAAGTTACGCACACAAAGCT
>VZTN01021429.1:14020-26881 GCA_013400515.1 Erpornis zantholeuca
ATCTCTGGAGAACTCCAGAGAGTGGAGTGGCTTGGAAAAAAGAGAACCCTCAGTCAGTGTCAATGTTAGCTAAATAACATTATTCAAAATCTAGAATACAAATGTGATTCAGAAGCACAGAAATGGAAATAAAGGATCTGGACCCTTGAAAGGACAGTGACTCCATCCTCAAGGAATACTTTCAAAGTGATGAACAGGTGGACTCTGTGTCTGTGGCGGTGGCTAGGTATTTTTAACTTTTTAAATCTGAATCTTTGCTTTTCTTTTGCTATATGGAGAAAAAAAAATAGCGGTAGGTTAGCATTCATGATTTCAAATGCTGGAAAAATGCATGCTGAAATCTTGATGAGGAGAATTTCACCAGCTGGGTTTAGGTGTGAGCACTTGGAAGGAGAGAGTGCTCGGAGAGCTCTCAAATAGGGAAAGCTCTCAATGAATGAAAATTAAATTCAGTAATACAGTTTTGCACTTATGTGCACTTAAATAGATCCTTGGTAATGCAAGCTAAAGCAATTGTTGCAGTAAGTGTCTAAGTTGTGAAATGCTTTGAGAGCTCTTCAGATTGAAGATCACCCTAGGCATTTGCAGCGACTAACAATACACAGTTACTTTTATAGATGTTGAGACTTCTAATCATTAGTTTAGAAAAGTTATGACACGGCTAATGGCCACCTTCTCACATAATTTTAATTCTCATTTACCTCAACTACACTGCTATACTTTCACTAATATTGCCAGACTGTGCAGTTTAACAGTATCTTTTTCCTTCCTTGTATTAAATATGAGAGCAGAAAATATGAGCATGATAATTAATTTCACTCAGCATACTTATCTGTAGCAGTTCTGGAAAGAAAGAGATGTGCATCACAACCAGTATTTTCCCAGCACCTTTTCCCAAGTGGTTTGCAAAATACCAAACATAATGTACAGTACTTTGAAGTTATCCAGTGTGACGACAAAACAATTTAAAGGACTGTGAGTACACTGACAGCTAAGAATCCTTGGTCTGTTTTCCAGTGGTTTAGGACATTTAGCCTTTAGAGCACATTTTCTCAGGAGAGACATAATGGAAAGGCATAAACTGAAATTGGATTGAATGGAGGAAACATTAGTAGGCACTTGATCTCACATCTTTATTCTTTTAATACATGGACATTATGCATTTTAAAAAGAGTTTAAAAGTCATCCTTTCATATTTATATTATTTAACTTACATAACTTCCATAAGCAAAATTTTAGCCTTTTGAGGATCAGTGAAGTTGCATATCAAAGAAATTACTCTGGGACTGCTAAAGCTAGAGAAGATACATGCAAAAATTCAGAAGGGCTAAATTAAATGCAGTATTGAGAAGGGCTGACACGAAGGAACCAAAGCTCTAGTGTACACATATCCCTCCCAACCTGGGAACGCATCCTAAGCCACAAACAGTGAGGGAGGAGGTTCAAATATATCCAGAGCAAGATTAAGACACAAATGAGGTAAAATTTTGGTAATCAAAATGATGTCACTCTTATTCACTATCAAAGAAGAGAGCAATGGAGAAATTGGAAGAGTAGGAAAAAGCAAAGAATTACAAAAAGCAAGAAAGATAATCACCACCAAGAATCTGCACCATCCCCCAGAGATCCTTCTTTCTTCTGTCAGAATAAGAATAAAAGGGATAACTGTTTGTGCATCACACAAATGGGTGGCAGCTGAACTGCAAAAGTCACTGTGGCTAAAAGTATTTGATAACCTTTACTGCATATAGGCAGATCTCAGATCTCCAAGCAGGTTTGTATTAGAGTAGGTGACTGAAGTTGTTTGCATTTTTCCATTATGTATACATTACATATATAGTCTCCTGCCAAATACAAAATATCAGAGCTTTCCTTTCCAAACATTACTTTGGAAATAAGATTTTATAAAGCTCTATGAGGAGTAAAAAAATTCCTGCACCATAATCTATATCTCTCTTTTGCCCTCATTTTCTAGGGAAGCACAGCTTTTTGTTGAAAAGTTTGAGGGTGCTCTTGGGAAAGGAAAAGGAAAAAAATTCTATGCATACAAAGTGATGATGACCAAGGTAAATTGATTGTTTCACTAACTTCCTGTATAGCTAATGGGAAGCCTTCTGGAGATTATTGCCATGGGTATTCATCTTCCACAGTAGCTTTCCTTGTCTTTGAATTTTGCAACTTTTATTTCCACTGCCCTTGCATGAAAACATTCCTAAAGAAAGCTCAGGGTTTGATTTTTNAAAAAGAAAAAGAAAAAAAAATGGCATGAAAGGAAGTGATTAGCTAATAATTCTTCTTGTGGTAGAATTAGGAAGTTCACACAAAGCCAGTAGGGGACATATTAAGACAAAAAAAAGGATACAGCTCTTCACAAGCAATTACTTTGTGGACTGCCAAAGGATGTTGTGGATGATTAAGGGGTTACATTAGCTCAAGAAAGAACTGAGCATCTGTGCACTGAGATGATAGTGTGGTTTTTGTTTTTTCCTTTTCTATGACTCTTTTCAGAAATGGATGAAATTTCAGAGAGATTTTGAAAATTTTAAGACAGCCTGCATACCCTGGGAAATGAAAATTAAAGAGATTGAAAGTAAGTAAGTAAGAATAGGATCTAGTACCAACTTCTGATGCCTGCTCAAAGAGATAAACTTTTTTAGAATGTCTGTATTCAATGCATAGTTTAAAATCAATGACTATTTATTTTCTCATTAATATTTCTTGAGCTTGATGTTATAACTAGATGAAAGTTTTCTTCAGAGAGTATAACTTTACAAATAAAAATCATCATTATACAGGTGGCTGTTCAAGAACCAGTGTTTAAATTATTCCTAGAAAAGTGTAATTGGGATTTAGCCATTCACTTTATTCACCTTCACTTTATTTTGTCTGCATTTATTTTATACAGATTATACTATACAGGCTATATAGAAATTATTTCTGCCACTTTTTCATTACTTTGAGCTTCATGTAAGTTGTATTTCTGTCATTTTCAGCCACGTACTACTACACAGAGAGAACAGTGGTGGCCCTGGATGCCCCATATATAAACGAGGCAGTGTAGTTATTACCACGGGTGTGTTTGAGAGTAGGAGTCTGTCACAAGTCAGTTTTGTGTCACAGTTCCAGTGATGAATTTAAACTGCAGTCCTTAATTTGAAGGAGATTTGACTCAAGTGCATGGGATACCTGAGTCAGGGTCTGCCGCTTAGATTCCCTTCACAACAAAGGCTTCCCACTGCAGCATAAAGAACCTTTCTCAGTTGAGTCTGACTCTTCCAGTCTTCCAGCAATCTAGACAGATCAGGTAGATTGATCCTCCATCAATCTAGACAGCCCAGCCTGAGGCACTGGGCTGTCTCAGGTAGGCTCCCTTCTTCAAGTTGAGTCCCTTCTAGGACAGGGAGACCAGCTTCAGAACAAAAGGTAGCAAACTCTGCTGTCCTGCATCCTCATGTTGGCAGTATCTAAATCTTATGCTGGGGCTTTGATGTTTAAAAGAGATAGAAGTTGATAAATGTATGAAGTATTTATACCTAGAAAATAGAGGCTCCTTTCCTTACCGAACAGATCTTGAGTATTATCTATGCAACAGGACTTTATGAGAATCACACCTGTGATTGAGACCTGTGTTGGGTCAGGGTGACTCTTACTCCCTAGATGAAATTTATAAAACACACACCAATCTGCATGCCAGTGCCTAGTGGGGTGAGGCTGTGGATCAGGAAAAGATGGCTAAAGTCTACTTAAAAGTATTTCATTCACACACGGAACACATTGCACCTCAGAGTGGATTCAGAACACCAGTGAAACTTGGACTGGTTTTCTTCACAGCTAGTGCAGTCCATTTGTGACATTTTCTGTGTTCTCTGTTGCGGGTTTGTGTTCAGGCCTGCCCACTCTGAAAATCCAGTTAAGGGCAGTCACGAAAAATTACCCTCATCCATAGTTAAGTTTTTACTTACCAGAGGTGTCTGTTCTTGCCTGATTGGTGAAAAAGAATAAAGCCCATGAGAGGTCTGTGCATTGCCTTGCAATAACTATGCTGATGAAGGTAATTCCAGTGCATCGCCTCTCTGCAGAATTTTCAGGTGGATGCAGATCAGAGGGCTCATCAGGATAACTGGTACATGAAATATAACTCAGTGCATTAAAAGAAGGTATTCCCAATAGAATGGGGATATTAGGATTTGAGCAAATGATAATGTGGTGTGGAGATGTCTACAAAAGTGACCTGAAATCAGAAATCTTCATAATTTCCTGCATTGTTTTTTTGGGTCTGTAGATGCCCAAAGGCTGCAGTTTGGTTAAAATTGGGTAATCTGCATATCACAACCAGACAGACTAATTCAAAGTCTCTTGATTTATACCTCCCCCCAGAATTCCCAGTATGTTGGTCACAGCTAAGATTGGCCACTTCAAACAAAATTTCAAAATTATGGTTTAATTCTGAACTGTGAATAAAGCAGAATGCTGAAATCCTTGACAGAACCGCTTGTTCCTCCCTTTGCACAGCTGTGACAAATGTCTCTCAGTTGGCCTCTGTTTATACTCTGGGATTAAACCTGTGTAAGTGTATTAAATTTTCTGCTGATTGAGCTGTTACAGTAAAATATGAGTATATAAGACAAGATATATTAGCTTCATATTACAGACTGAAAGAGTCTGTTACATATCTGCAAAACAGTGTGGAAATAACAATATAAATAACAATATAAGTTCCTTCGAACAGAGAGATTTACTTCTCATTTGCCATCTGAGTGCACCAGGCTCCTGAACTACACTGTGTGTGAAAAACCTACTGAAAGGTCATTTTTTTTCCCTGAAAATGAGTGGTAATGGAACTGAAATCTAGTATTTTTCTAACTCTCCTACAATAAGTAGAACTGTGCTGAAGCAACCTGGGGTTGAATTTGAGCTTTTATTTTTGTTTGGCCTGACTTGCAAAGCATGGGTCAAATCAGGCCCTTGGTTCTCAGTGCTTCTCCTGCAGCTTTTTACCTGTGCACAGGTCTGGGTCAGGGGGCTGAAGGGTGTGAGGTCAAATCCCTCACCTAGCGATGGGGCTGCCTGCACACCCAGCTGCAAATAGAGCACACAAACAGCAAAGTAAGAGAAATAAAGGGTACAAACCCTTGCAGATAATTTTTTTCGTCTCTTGTGAAAAAATCTGCTGAGCACTCCGATAAGAGCACTGAAAAGCGTTTTATCCCCTTGGAAAGACTTTCCCCACTGGCTAATTCTCTGCTGCTTCCTATTAAAATTGGGCTGGTTTTGGCTTAGCATGTCAAGAGTGCTTAAAATCCACATCAGACAGGGAAAAATATAAAAAGAATTGAAACATTCTTCTAGGAATTACTTAATAATACCAAATATCACAGCCGCTATCTGACCCTAAATACTCTATTTAACGAATACTTCTATATATTTTGCATCTGTTTTCTCAGCCAGCTCAATGCATACTAGTACACAATATGCAAAAAAATTTTTATAATTATAGTAATAAAGAGAAAAAATTAAAATTAATTTAATTTAGAATTAATTAGAATTTAAAATTAATTAAATTTGAATAAATTAAATATGTAATTAAAAGCCTCTCCTGATTTTATTTATTTTAAATAAATTTGTGCATCTTTAGATAAAATAACATCAAAGGGCTACCTTATCTGCCTTTTTATCACATCTCATGTTTTCACAGGTCACTTTGGCTCATCAGTAGCATCTTATTTCATATTCTTGCGTTGGATGTATGGAATAAACATGATTCTCTTTGGACTGACCTTTGGTCTTGTAATGGTGCCTGAGGTGGGAATCTTTTAAATTATCGTTAAGGATTGCATTGTGAACTTCTGTCTTTGCAGTGAGATTTCATAGGACTGGAGTTTTAAAAATGTTTTTGGTCTCTTTATGCTCCATTTGAAAGTATTAAACTGTACCAGGCCTGTAAACATTGACTTCCTTTGTGGATAGTTGTCTCTACAGAGAGATGTCTTGAAACAGATGGAAAAATGTAAAATATATATAGGGTTGTCTTCTGAAATAGTTTGCTAAGTCTGTGATGACATAGGTGTGTGGGTTTTTTTTTTGTTTTCAGAGAGAGTGGGTTTGTTTGTTTGTTTTTGGTGGTTCTATGCAGAACTAAGTAGAGGAACGGAGACCAAGAAGAAGACAGGTGGAGTATCTTGACTAAATGTGCATTGCAATAGAAGGCTGTATCTTGGGAGTCAGAGGATCCTTTCAGATGCAATACTCACATGCTGATAAGCTGTCACAGGGCTGTACAGTCATGAGAGACCTCTCGAGTTTTGCACTGTGCAGCATCACTGTTAAGAGCAATATGTAGAGCAGATATTATGTTCAGACATTAATTACTTCTACGAAATGTGATACTCAGTTTCTTTGAGCCACCATATTGTCCTTCTAGAAGCTGGGCTTTTATGGAATTGAAATTATTGTGTCATCTCCCTGATTTCAATATTCCATATTCTTCTTACCTTTCTTTTATTGTAGTAAGCCAGTGAGAAAGAGTCAGGTAGGAATTTCCTACAACTTCCTAGCCCAGCATTTCAGTAGCATGACCCATCCTGCTAGACCCCTACAAATCTATGAGGTTTGATGGGATTCATCATCTGACATCATTGTAAAAACCTCTCTCAATGATTTTTGAGTGGCCTTGGGAATCCAGAGAGGTCCCAGCTGACTGGAAGCTGGTCAATGTTCCAATTTTCAAGAAGGGCAAGAAGGAGGACCCCAGAAAGTTCAGGACTGTTAGTCTTCCTTCAGTGCCTGGTAAAGTTAAGGAAAAGAGTTTCCTGTGAGGTATTGAAAAACAACTGAAGAACAATGCAGGCAGTGGTCACAGCCAGCATGGCTTCATGAGAAGAAAGTCCTGCTTATCAAACCTGATTTCCTTTATGACAAGCAACCCACCCAGCTGATCAAGGAAAGACAGTTGATGCACTGGTTTTGGACTTCAGTAAAGCTTTCAGTAGTGTCTCTCCCAGTATTCTTCTGAACAAAATGTCCAGCACAGATAAACACATCATGGGATGGGTGAGCAACTGGCTTATGTTTCAGTCATGAAGGGTGATAGTGAATAGCATGGCATCGGACCAGTGACCTATCACCGCGGGGTTCTGCGGCTCCAACCCCTGAAGAGCGCTGCGTTCTTCAACATCTTCATAAATGATGTGGATGCAGGACTGGAAGGGATGCTAAGCAAGTGAGCAGATGATAAAAATCTGGGAGGATCTGTTTAATTCATCACAGGCAGGGAGGTCCTACAGAGACACCTTGACAAATTCAAGGGCTGGGCAGCCACCAACCATATGAAGGGATTCCACACCTGGGAGGGGCAACCCTGGCTATGTGTATAAACTGGGGAATGAGAGGCTGGAGAGAAACTCTGTGGGAAGGGACCTGGGGGTCCTGGCTAATGCCAAGTTGAACTTAATGTCAGCAGTGCCCTGGCAGCCAGGAGGGCCAAGTGTGTCCTGGGGTGCATCAGGCCCAGCATGGCCAGCCTGGCAAGGGAGAGGATTGTCCCCTCTGCTCTGAGCTGGGGTGGCCTCACCTTGAATATTGTGTGCAGTTTTGGGCACCACAACATAAACCAGACATTAAGCTGTTAGAGAGTATCCAAAGAATTGTGAAGGGCCTTGAGGGGAAGCTGCAAGGAAAGCAACTGAAGTCACTTAGTCTGCTCAGCTAGAAGAAGAAGAAATTGAAGAGAGACGTCATCACAGTCTACAACTTCCTCATGAGGGGAAGAGGGGGGTCAGGCACTGATCTCTATCTGTGGTGACTGGTGACAGGGCCCAAGAGAATGACCTGAAGTTGTGTCAGGGGAGGTTTAGGTTACATATTAGAAAAAGGTTCTTCACCTAGAGGATGGTTGGGCACTGGAATAGGCTCCCCTGGGAGGGGGTCACAAGCTCCAAGTCTGACAGCATTTGAGAAGCGTTTGGACAATATTTTCAGGCATATTTTCTGGAGATGGCCCTTTGCAGAGTGAGGAGTTGGACTCAATAATCTTCCAACTCAGCATATTCTCTCATTCTGTGATCTTCCTTAAAAGCAGTTTTCAGGGTGAGCCTGGAAAGGATGCTGAGAGGACATACACTGTGCCTGAACAAGCATTTTACATGCAGCAGGGGAACTGTCCGAATCCAAAAACGGATTCCTTACTGTCTTGCCATGCATTTAAATTAAAATATCAAAATAAAATCTGTAATGCAAGAAAAGTTAATATTATGGTCTTTGTAAGATAAATACTGCTCATTAGAGAACTATGGATGGACTTCTGTGTTGCCTTTGAATGTAAGAGACTAATTTTGGCAATCCATGATACTAGTGCAATCCTAAATTTAGAACACAGCATATACTAAGCACAGTTTCAATCAGTAATGTGAGGAGAAGTGAAAGGAACTGTAGAAGTAGGAAATTTCATTAAGGAATTCAGGAGCATAAAACAAGTCTTTCAAAGAAACGACAGATTTTTATCAAATTCCATTGTTGCTATTTTGCTGTAAAATATAAATCACTCTCATTTTTTGGTTTCAGGCTTTGATGGGTAAGCCATATGGCTCTTTGCCTAGGAAAACTGTCCCAAGAGCTGAAGAAGCAACTGCTATGAATTTTGCTACTCTCTGGGATTTTAGTGTAAGTGCATAATCTTGCAATATTGCATATCCACACAATTTTTATTCACAGTTACTTCATTATTTAATGTTCCATTATTTAATATGAAGTATTTCAGGAGATAATTTGCAACAGAATGCATTTATATGTTTTTTCACAAGCTCTCTGTATAGATGTTTCTTTCAGACAAAATACGTAATGAAGCTTGATTTTCACAAGCACATCTCAGTATATGTAGCAATACAAAGACACAAGGGGAAATATCTCAAATGGTTTGCCATTCCAGGGTACTGGATTTCCATCTCTTAAGTGAGAATTTGGTCTTCTGCTTTTATATGATTTGGATTCTGAATTTTAAAATGCAGTATGAATTATGAAAAAAAGAAGAAGAAAACAAATCAAAAATCAAAATGAGCTCCATACATTTCATCCCTTCCATTACATACAATGCCAGTGATGGATTCTCCTTGGATCACAGAAGGACTGGAAGATCTTTCTAAAAAACAGTGTATGTAACATTTTGCAGTTACCACTTCATGAAATAACCTTGCATCTAGTGCATCAGAAGTTGTGTATTTGAGTGGCAGTAAGAATAAATCTAAACATGTAGCTGGGAAGTTAGATAATGCTAATGAAATTATAAAATGAAAAATAAGAACATCAGGGAGATATTGGAGAAAAAAGAAGTTAAAGCAAACGAAAATTTTACAAAAAGAATAGAGACTACAAGAGCTTTATTCAGAAAATCAGAACAAAGTTAATAAAATATATGTATTTGAGAAAAGATGGATAAAGAACATGGTGGCAAGACAGAAGAAGTTTATAATAACTGTCAGAATCAGAACCTGACAGGTCTGAAGAAATATAATAAATAACAAAGTAGTAGTTAACACAAATGCAAATATAATAAAAATAAAATGAAGCAGTGAGAGAGATGGAAGTATTGAGGGGAAAAAACTTTTTTTTTGAGGCAGTAAATGAAGCAATGAGAGAAATGGAAGTATTGAGGGGAAAAAACATTTTTTTTGAGGCAGTCGGATTGACAAATACTCCCTTCAAGACAATGACATCTTTGTTTAAACAGCACAGGGGATAGTATCTTCCATCTGCTAGCAACACTTGTATGCTACCAAGTAAGTTAGAAACGAATGATCACACATCACCAATCACTATTTTATCCTAAACAAAACCCCAGCAAAATGCAAAGAGCTCCAAGCCCAATGTAAGGACTTAAAAATGCAGCTGGAAACACCGTGCCCATAGGATAAGTGACCATAATGGAACCTGAGATAAGTGCAGATGCTGCAGTCGGAAGGAGGTAATTCCAGGCCTAACAGGGGTGAAGGCTTAGTTAGCACCTGGACAAAAATTCCCACAGGAANAAGGAAGGAAGGAAGGAAGGAAGGAAGGAAGGAAGGAAGGAAGTGCGTATACACATACCAACCCAAGTCATAGGAACCTTGTGGATGCCTGAAACTTGGGCTATATGGAGGTGATACCCAGAAAAATGTCTTGGGACTCCACCACAGAGGGGACCAGCGTGAAGAAGGACCAGCAGGATGCCACAGGAATTCCTGTGGTGATAGTGGCATCAATCACCGGTGACCTTTTTTTACTTAATTTCTCTCTCTCTCACTCTCTCTTACACCCCTCACTCCTATTTCTTTCTCTCTCTCTCTCTCTACCTCCCCCTCACATTCACTCTTAAATAAAACCTGCACTACTGACTTTAGTGTATGGTCTCCTACGTTCACCTTGTTTCAGGCAGAGGCATCTCTCTATAAATGGATCCTAAGACCCCACCACTCCCTGAGCCAAGCAAAGAAAAGATGAGCTCAGCATGCCTATTGTGCTTTTTTTGGTGCTTGAAATGTATTCAAATTACTGACATGGCAAAAGGAAGCATATTTGGATTTTGATATATTCTACTTGGAATTCAATTTTAACATATTTTTCAGATTATAATCCAAACATAAAAATCAGACTTTCAAGGTTTATTGCAATAGCACATTCAGTCAGTAAGACTTTTATGTTAGGCTCAGAAGGGAGTGGAAGAGATCTTCCATGCATGCCTACTTTTACAGACCTGAAGTTATTTCTAATTTTATGGTGAAATGCTGTGGAGTAAACAGTGCAGGAATTATCTCTGACTTTCAGAATACAGACACTACACAAGGCATTTTAACAATTTTGGGGAGCCAAAAGGCTCTCTGGAGCTGCATTAGGCTGTATTGAAACCTGGGCTGAGATGGAATTGTAGGATGCTTTACGCACCAAAAATATGCAATACATGTGCTATTGAATTTGAGTGTGTCTTGACTGGTCTAGATGTTTTACTAGTAATTAGCTAGAAATGTGCTCTATTATAATACTTGCCTTATTAGAGATGAGCGTATTTTTACCCATTTTGCATAAGCACATGTCTCAAAGCTAGTCAGAAATAAAGAGGAATGAGGTATTTTGATCATGATATTTAGAATAATATTTATGTTTACCATATAGTAATATTTGATTTTCAGCTTAGAATTGTTAATTAGGGTTTTCAAATAACCTGTGGCTGATTTCATGTATAGTAAAAGCTTCAATAAATTAAGTGCATGTTTTGAAAAAATAACTAAGACAAAGATGTTATTAATTTTAAGGAAAATGGACAACTGAAAAACAAGTGAAGCAAATGGTTTTTTAATTCAACAACACTTCGTCTTATTGTATTACTGTCAAAATTATGCATGGCCTATCCTCCAACTATGAGGTCAAATACTACATATTGCACTTGGAATTCTTACACCCAGCTGGTGGTTTGCCACAGCTGTGCATGCACTGAACTCTCCTTGTAAAGGCTCTGGCTTTGGTCTTCTTCTAGGAGGGGAGTTCTTGCACTAACTTGAGAATTACTAGAAAGTTTTAGCTATGTGGTCCATGAAGATACCAGCATTTTCTTACAGTTAATAAAAATAATAAATTATTAATTCATATTAAGATATTTAGAAAACAAGATAGATTTTGAATTGTTGAGAAAGACAGTGAACTTATATTGCATTTTTTACAGCCATGGAGCTGAGTCTAAGTGTGCAAAAGCTCTGCATACTGAATAATCACCCATAAAATGTACCTACCTATTGGTTATCATATATACTGAATGCCCACCCAATGAACAGCAGACAACTGTTGCTAGGCAAAGAAGGCATATGAGATTTTCATTCAAATTTATGCAAATAAATTTTAGAAAGGTGAAAACTGAGTTTAAAATCCGGCATTTTACCTGCAAATAATCTGAAAAACAAATTTTTTAAAACAGTAGGTTTCTTTCTTTACGAGGACTATGTTGTTGAACAAGTTTTGACTCATTAAATTGCAGATGGATTGTTAATGAAGAGTTTTAAAGGCAAAAGATTTTGAAGTTGATATGAAAGAGTCTGTCTTTTTAAAATAAAGGAACACATTTTCTATTCTGTGAGATTTATAATAGAGATGCTTGCAACTGATTTGAATTCACTGAAACGAATGTTTCAGTACATTGCTATTGATACAATTACTGATTATGCACATAATTAAGGAAAGTAACATAATTTTTTCTTACTTTTCAGGGCTTTGCACAGTATTCTGTACTCTTTTATGGTTATTACAATAACCAGAGGACAATTGGGTGGCTCAAATTCAGGATGCCTCTGTCATATTTCCTTGTTGGAGTTGGGTCTATTGGCTATAGCTTTATGATTGTCACTCGAACGTAAGTTCTCCTTCACTCTGGAAAAAAGTAGGTAATTCTACTGTTGACCCTGGAGACTGTCTTTTTTAAAAATGCAGTAATTCTAAGGACAGGATAATGCAAGATCAAGTGCAAGGTCAAAGTTCTGTAAGACTCATTCGACCTGTATTTATTTATCTGTTCTTCTGCACCAGAGGTTGTGTTAGAATGCTGTGAAAGCGGGAATAAATCTTTACTGAAATAACAAAACACTTCTCCTTTGAACTTCAAAACAAAAAATGAGAGCATAAAGTGAGGAAGAGATCTGTCAGCCCATATTTTCATAATAAAAATTTTACGCATCTAGTAGATTATCAGCTAAAATCCAGGAAATTCAGTAATTCTACCTTTAGCGTTTTGTTGTGAAGCCAGTATTTTTAACTTGCATGAGCACTAGATTAATTAATGTTCTGTTTTCAAATTGGCTTCCTGTATAGGGCAAGAAGAATTTCAGAAAAAAAAAAAACCTACTTCAA
>VZTN01021431.1:772-15212 GCA_013400515.1 Erpornis zantholeuca
GCAATCAGGGAACCAAAAGCAATTGCAATAGTCCATGTAAAAGGACACCAATCAGGGCTGCAGTTCCGGACCTGAGGGAACAATTTGGCTGATAAGGAAGCCAAAAGTGCAGCTCTAATGAAGGCAAGTACCCCCCAGGTTGTGGAACCCGAGACACAGGAGTATCCTCCCCATCCCTCTTCAAAAGAAGTGGAGTTCTTTCAGAAACTGGGAGCTACATTGGAGGAAGGTAAGTGGAAGCTTCCAGACAAGAAGGAGCTAATATCCGAAGAATATGGCAGGAAAATTTTAAAAAGATTACATCAACAAACACACTGGGGAACCAGGGCATTGGCGGAACAATTTCTGAAATTCTTTGGATGCAAAAGTATTTATGAATTTGCAAATGAAGAGGTGCAGGGATGCATGATATGTCAGAAAGTAAACCAAACGAATTCTCGAAAAGCCGCATTGGGAAGTCAGCCAGTTGCACACNTGCATTGGGAAGTTGGCCAGTTGCACACCAACCTTTTGAGAGACTTCAGATAGATTTCACAGAATTGCCAAAAGTGGGAAGATTTAAAAATCTGTTGGTGTTAGTCGACAAACTAACGCATTGGGTGGAGTCTTACCCAACTGCAAGGGCTATTGCCTGGACAGTGTCCAAAATACTGTTAGAAGAAATTATTCCTTGATATGGTATAGTAAATTATATCGATTTGGATCAAGGAACACATTTTGCCTCAAAAATTATCAAACAATTGGCAGAAGCATTAGGGATCAGATGGGAATATCATACTCCCTGGCACCCCCAGAGTTCGGGCCAGGTCGAGAGAATGAACCAAACATTAAAAGCACAACTATCTAAATTGATGCTAGAAACTCGAATTACGTGGGTAAAATGTCTTCCTCTCACTCTGTTAAATATTAGAACTATGCCTCATTCCAAATCTGGACTCTTACCTTTTGAATTGGTATACGGAATGCCTTATGAACACGGTATGCCTGTAGAACATCCTGGGATAGATGATGCTCAAATAATACCATATCTCATGGCGATAAGCCAGAATTTGCAGGAATTGAGAAAATGTGGTCTGATTTCACAGAGTTCACCCCTGGATTTTGCCATTCATAAGATACAACAGGAGATAACATATTAATAAAATCGTGGAAAGAAAGTTTGCTTACACCTCACTGGGAAGGTCCTTTTCTCGTCCTCCTTACCACAGACGCCGCAATACGCACTGCCAAGAAGGCTGGACACACACTTCTTGTGTAAAGAAAGTAGGAGCTCAACATGAATCACCCAAGTGGAAAATAACTTATTCTCCGGGAGACTTAAAGTTAAAGCTGTGCTGCCCCAACAAATGACCCACAGGGATCAGATAAGTTGTATAAACACTGATTGTACTTGTTATCCCTTTGTCTCTTTTAAGTGTGAATATTGTCGGGAAATTTGGGTAGTTCACTGTCGCAGGGGATACCACCCTAAGGCATTGTGTACCAAGTGTATTGAGGAGGAACAGGAGCTGACTAGCCTTGTATTACAGCTTGCTACCAATTTAGGGGTGATTGAGCTAGACTTGCCAGAGTGGTACCAACTCTTTAAAAAGGGGGTGAGGGGAGAATTGGACTCACTAGCCCAAATCTTAACCATCAAGTTCCAGCAGTCAAACAGAGTACCCTGCAGTGCAGACGGGGTCAAACTTTCTTGGTGGGGAACATACAAAAGACGATATGCTGCTCGGATCTATACTTGGAGTCCAGAAGAATATGCCTGCTGCCATGAAGATGGCTTACCCTGCTGCTGGTGGCAACCCAGTGGGTGGAGGCGTCAGCAGAGGAGTACACCTATGGGGGCTCCTGATGATCCTGAGCCTGCTCACATACCAGACGGGCAGCTCACAGACTGAGAGCATGGCCCAAATGAGAGGGCAAAGCCTGAACACCGAGTGTGGAATGTGCAAGCTGTCCCTTCAAAAGAGACAGGGCATATCCTCAGACCGCACTGATCGGATTTTTAATCTTTTTTCTATTGTGAAAATAGAAAACCAAGCAGGTACTGTGACATTAACAGTATTCTACATGGGATTTGCAACTTAGATAATGAAATAAATTGCTTCCCCTGGAATGCAAGACCCAAATACCGGCAGTCAAGGCTCCTGGTCCAAAACGATAANAAACGAATTCTCGAAAAGCCGCATTGGGAAGTCAGCCAGTTGCACACAGACCTTTTGAAAAAATTCAAATAGATTTCACGGAATTGCCAAAAGTGGGAAGATTTAAAAATCTGTTGGTGTTAGTCGACAAATTAACACATTGGGTGGAGGCTTACCCAAGTGCAAGGGCTACTGCCGGGACAGTGTCTAAAATATTGTTAGAAGAAATTATTCCTTGATATGGTGTAGTGAATTATATAGATTCGGATCAAGGAACACATTTTACCTCAAAAATCATCAAACAATTGGCAGAAGCATTAGGAATCAGATGGAAATATCATATTCCCTGGCACCCCCAGAGTTCAGGCCAGGTTGAGAGAATGAACCAAACATTAAAAGCACAACTATCTAAATTGATGCTAGAAACTCGAATGATGTGGGTAAAATGTCTTCCTCTCTCTCTGTTAAACATTAAAACTATGCCTCATTCTGAATATGGACTCTTACCGTTTGAATTATTATACAGAATGCCTTATGAACACAGTATGCCTGTGGAACATCCTGGGATAGAGGATGTTCAAATAAAACCATATCTCATGGCAATAAGCCAGAATTTGCAGGAACTGAGAAAATGGGGTCTGATTTCACAGCGTTTACCCTTGGATTTTGCCATTCATAAGATACAGCCAGGAGATAATGTGTTAATAAAATCCTGGAAAGAAAGTTCGCTTACACCTCACTGGGAAGGTCCTTTTCTCATTCTCCTCACCACAGACGCCCCAGTATGCACTGCTGAGAAAGGCTAGACACACGCTTCTCACGATAAGAAAGTAGAAGCTCAACACGAATCACCCGAGTGGAAAATAACCTCTTCTCCAGGAGATTTAAAGTTAAAACTGCAGATAAGTTGTATAAACACTGATTGTACTTGTTATCCCTTTGTCTCTTTTAAGTGTGAATATTGTCAGGAAATTTGGGTAGTTCACTGTCACAGGAGATACCGCCCTAAGACATTGTATACCAAGTGCATTGAGGAGGAACAGGAGCTAACTAGCCTTGTACTACAGCTTGCTACCAATTTAGGGGTGATTGAGCTAGACTCACCAGAGTGGTACCAGCTCTTTAAAAGGGGGTGAGGAGAGAATTGGACTCACTAGCCCAAATCTTAACTATCGAGTGCCAACGGTCAAACAGAGTACCCTGCAGTGCAGATGCGGTCAAACTCTCAGTGGGGAACATACGAAAGACTATATGCTGCTCAGATCTATAATGGGGGTCCAGAAGAATACGCCTGCTGCCGTGAAAATGGCTTACCCTGCCGCTGGTGGCAACCCAGTGAGCGGAGGCGTAGGCAGAAGAGTACACCTATGGGGGCCCCTGATGATCCTGAGCCTGCTCACATACCAGACGGTCAGCTCACAGACTGAGAGCATGGCCCAAGCCAGAGAGCAAAGCCTAAACACCGAGTGTGGAATGTGCAAACTGTCCCTTCAAAAGGGACAGGGCATATCCCCAGACCGCACTAATCGGATCTTTAAGCATTGTGAAAATAGAAAACCAAGCAGGTACTGCGACATTAACGGTACTCAATACGGGATTTGCAAATTGGATAATAAAATAAATTGCTTCCCCTGGAACGCAAGACCCAAATACTGGCAGTCAAGGCTCCTGGTCCAAAACAATGGAAATCATAAAAGGGAAAAGAGAAATGTAGAACTAAAACATGTATCAGAATGTAAATTATGCAATCGGACAGTATGGGTCAGTGGACATATGAAGTCTGTGTTTTTAAGATATTTTCAAATTAACCATAAGTGTTATGATAACTCCAAATTAGATGTATGTGTAATGGAAGGAAAAACTTATTGGGTAAGACAGAATGTGAAATATGTTAATGGTATAGTTTTTAACAATAATTTAACTATGACAAGTATCATGAATAATGATCAGGTATGTTTGCTGTATGAGAAAACATTTTGCTTTCTGACAAATAAAGATGAAATAGACCCAGAACACAGTATTAAACAGATAGCATTAGAAATAAAAAGACAAGAATCTGAGATGAAGAGAAAAAGATTAGAACAAGAGAGATAACAGACGTTAAGCAAGCAATATGATCAATTGGAAAAACAACATGATGAATGGGGATTACCAGCCTTCAATCAAAATTTGTTTATCGATTTGATGCAAGAAATTGCCACTGAGTTGGGGTTATCTAAGTGTTAGATTTGTGGGGGACTGAAATCAGCAGAAAAATGGCCTTGGAAAGGAGAAGGGTTAACTCCAGAGCATCTTCCAAAATAGAATCAAGACCAAACCTCCAGATCTATCCAAAGATCTGAAGGTTGGATTTTAGATCAGAGTGATTGGAACAATTTGTGTCAGCCGTGAAGGTAATGAGTACACTGATGTGGTGGGGTATACACCCTATATCTCCACACTGGCAGTCAACTCACAAAACAAAAGTAAAATTTAACAGCCTGAAAAAACAGCTGGGTATTAGAGTCAGATAAAAAAGACAGATTGTGAACGGAATGACAACATAAACCTCTGTTTGTACAAAAGCACTAGAGCTAATCCTTTCCAATCCCTTAAAAATTTGAAGAGATATTAGCAGGAACCTGAGAGTTTAAAGATAAATTGGAAGGCCCCAAATGGTATCTACTGGATATGTGGTAAAAAGGCATACAGCGAATTGCCTCGCAGATAAAAAGGCTCATGCACCTTGGGCATGATTAGGCCTTCATTTTTTACTCTCCCAAGATCAGGAAGCAGTCTCCTAAGGGCACTGCTGTATGAAACCTTGAACTGGAGAAAAAGAGAAATTTAAAAAAAGCTACCTATAGCCAGAGGTAATAAAAAATGAGGAGAAGAAGAGTGGCCTGCTGAAAAGATCATAGAATACTACAGTCCTGCCACGTGGGCTCAAGATAGAAGCTATGGATATCGGACCCCGGTGTATTTGCTCAACAAGTTAATCAGACTCCAGGCTGTGGTAGAGAGAGTATCAAACCACACCTCAGATGCACTAGAACTTCTGGCAAAACAACATTCTCAAATGCGAGCATTTGTATATCAGAATAGAATTGCCCTAGACTATTTGCTAGCACAAGAAGGAAGAGTTTGTGAGAGATTTAATGAGTCTGAATGCTGCATTGAAATAGATAATTATGGTGAAACCATTAGAGAGCTTGCAGCAGAAATCAAAAAGGTAGCTCATGCCCCAGTCCAAAAATAGAATTCTATTCTACAGGCATAATGGGGGGATCATTTATTCGAAAGAGCATGGTAGAAAAAAGTCATAATCTTTATACTATGTTCAGTAGCAAGAATCATATTCATGCCATGTCTAATCCCTTGCTTCATTCGGTTAATTCATTCTGTAGTACAAGGCATGCAGGTGGCAGCCATGCCAATAGATCCAGAACTGGCCACGGGAAGAATGGGACATCCCACAAGTATCTCAAAAATTATGGAGTTGAGAGAAAAAAAAAATAGTAGGGCAGCAGAAGCTCTGGTAAAATTTGAAAAACAAATAAGAACTAATGAAAAAACATTACAACGAGAATGGAATGAGTATGAATACCTGTAAATATGTTTTCAAGGACATATTTCAAGCACGAATAAATGTTCCCAATTAAAAAGACGGGAGATTGTTATAAATAAAAGTAGGAATTCATGCTTAAATATGTAATATAGAAATATGTGTTAGAGTTAAGTTGTAATAGTAACCAGTTTTAAGTTAAAAGCGAGCAAGACCTGCCCAAGAAAAACTGTATCCCAAAGAAAAGAATGTCGCTCAACTGGGAACTGATTTGCATCCCAAAAACAGAGCTGCAGAGAAGACAGCTTATCAGGAGAACATTAAGCTGGCTCCAAGTATATACATTTCAGTGGGGTTTTCCCTGTAAGAACTGATTAGTTATCTTCGAAAATCCTAATGACCGGACAAAAACTGGAACATCATGAGCCATCAGATAACGTCCTCGAGTGATGAGAAATTAATCAAGAACAGGATGCGTTTTGTCCAACTCAGTTTCATGAATGGAAAACTTCATGAATATGCTGATCAGCGAAAATAATACACTAGATCCGGACAAAAATACACTAGATCCTGGCAAAACTGTATAAAAACTCACTGTTGGAAGCGGTCAGTGTGAACAGAGGGAGGTCTGATGCAACAGAGATCAGATCTAGGTTCACCCAGTTCCAACCCTGGGCTTGGTACTGTCTTCTTTTTCGTTCGTGGCTTTGCGTGTCCGAACTCTCGGACATGAAATAAATTTTATATTTGTTTCACCTTGAATTGGGCCGATCTATTTATTACAAACTGAACAACTCTAAATGCAGTCTAATATGTTCTGATCAAACCTGTCATTATCTTAAGCCCTACATTAAGGATTATGATGGGTTGATCCCAGCCAACAGCCAAACACCCACACAGCTGCTTACTTACTGCTCTCTCCCACAGGATGGAGAGAAAATAGAAGGAAGGCAAGAAGACTTGTGGATGGAGATAACAATTAAATAGGGAAGGCATACAAGCAAAGCAAAAAGAGGAATTAATTCACTACTTCCCATTGGCAGGCAGATGTTTTGCCACCTCCTGGGTGATGCCTTAAATGGCTACCTAGAAACAGAGACTAGACAGGAATAAAGGAATAAAGGAGGTATTTATTTGAAAGGCCTTCAGAGGTGCACTCTGGGGTCCAGAGGGTCATGCCTCAGTGGATCTCAAAATGGATGACAGGTCACGAGTTCTTCACACTTTTATATCAGCATAAATTCACCAACCAGAACCCCCGCCAATGATGTGATTTCCCCAAGCTTGCCCCACTCCCCAACATGATGGTTTACAGTTTTTTGGCCTAGGACGGTCTGGGTGCCTTTGGAGAGCAAGCTGGAGAAGCTTTGTTATGTCTATCTTAGCATAAGAGAACAGCACTTAACAAGCTACAGGAAGCTTCAGAGTTACACTAGCAGTACAGGATTTGAAAAATATAAAAGTTAAAACCTAAAGCATCATGGGCAACAGGGCTGTTGTAGTGCAGGTCAAAGGACCAGGGGGCTCTGCTGAGACCCCCTTGCTCGTGGGTTAGCTCTGATAAATAACCCACCAGACTCTGGGAACAAGAAAAACTACCTCACCCATCAGCCAGTGCAGCTGCGCCTGACTGGCCTGGTCCCCCACTCCGCCCTTTCCTTCTACTCATTGGTTCCTGGTCCCTCACTCCACCCCTCCCTTCTCCCCATAGGTGGTTGAAACCAGGCACTTCCTCTTTGCCTCTGGACTCCTTTGAAGAATAAAGCTGTTTTGGAACTCCACACAAAGGGCCCTCCTGATTCTTTGTCTCTGGTAACACGTGGGCGATTCCGGCTTGGGTGGGAGCATGTGCTCAGTGCCTATCATCAGCTCGGGTGCGGGAAAGTCAACTTGCTAGTTCCAGGCTGCACAAGCCAAAGTGATCTCTTGCCAGAGACTTTTGTTTATAATGCAGTGACTCTATCCCACTCCACACCCCTCTCGGAACACCCTGCATTACAGGGCCTCAGTATCCATATAAGATACTTAGGAAGAGAAATGCCATAACCACAAACATCTCTTCTTACCTCCTTTTCCTGAGCTTTTATTGCTGAGCCCAATGTCATATAGTATGGAATATAATTTCATTTCAGATCAGCTGTCCTAGCAGTCTTGTCTCAACTTTTTGCCCACCCCCAGCCTACTCACTGAGTAGAGGGCAGGGGACAGTGGGAAAGAGAAAGTCTTGATGCTGTGCAGCCTCTTCACAGCAATAACAAAAACATTAGTGTGTTATCAGTAGTTTTATTCATAAATACAAAGCACAGCACCATATGGGCTGCTATGAATAAAATTAGCCCCATCCCAACCAGACACTTTACAATCCCTGATTGAACATAGCTGAACAGGAAAAGTACTATGATATTTAAATTATCACAGGTATTGTAGGTTGGGTTCTGCTCTCTCACTAAGCTGGATTCTGCTCCATTGCTGACTATTCAGGTGGAAAACACTTTTACAAATTTTGGCCATAATATTTGAACTTGATCTTAATTTTCTTATATAGGAAAAGTTTCTAGGCCGAGATCTAGATAGACTTCTTAGGCACATCAAACTAAATCTTTGTAACATGCGAAAAACAAAAAGCATTTTAAGGTAGGATAATAAACATGCCTAGACTTCCTAGACACAGAGTGAAACAGGTAATTTTGAAGGTCCCCTCTTAGCCCTCCACCTGTGCTTCATAAGGATTCATTTAAGGCAGCCAACAGGAACTCCTATGTTCTGTGGAGAAAGACTCTATCAGCTCCTTGTTCCATGTGGAGTTTTCTGTGGATTTCCATTCTGCTAATCATGCACAATTACAGAAAAGAAAAACTGCTGTTAATGTTGGAGTCCAGGGAAGTCTGGAAATTTCTCCTGCTCCTCTGAGGATTCATTATATCCCCAGACCTCCTCAAAAATAGCTTAGCCTGCAACCTAAGCTGATGGGAGAAGCTCCCTTCACTTTTGGGAGAACCTGAATGCACCAGAAAGGTGAAAAGATTTTTGTTTAGTGTACCACAGAGAATTTAGTTGCAGTTTTAGGATCTTGCTCTATGTATTATATAGAGACAAAGATGGAGATTTTTTGGGTGTGGGTCTCTTCTTCTTTCTTCTTTTTTCTTCTTCTCTTCTCTTCCTTTCTTCTATGACACCAGTTGCTGTGGTGTGTTGGTTGGTGGAAAAAAGTTAGTATAGAAAAGATATATCAATAAGATGAGAATTTACTGGTGTTGGGAACAAAACAAAGTACGTAGAGTTTTCTTAATTGGTCAATAATAGATATAAAAGGTAGCTGCTGTGAGCTGCCATTGCCTTTCTGCCTTTTCTGCCTTTCTGCACTTGTGTTCCTGGAGGTCACAGCGCTGGCTGTGCCTCCAAGCTTTTGATAAGAGAAAAATAAACAACCTTGAAAAAAGCAGAAAGAAGCCTCATTTCATCTTTTCGGGATATGGGACACTGAAGACACAAGAAAACTAAGCCGGGGACTGTTGGGGAAACAAACACCGACAGTTAAAAAATAGCATATTAATATGCATGTCAAGGCAAAGCCTTTAGGCCTTAATTTTCTAAATATAATTCATAACCCTTATGAAACTATTGCCACAGAGAACAAGATTATAGTTCTAGACAGACTACACATGGGGGATTAGTACAGATTTATAAAACTCACTGAAGTGTCAGTAGTTTGCTTGCTGTTTTGAAGACTCGGAGTCAAATAATCCATATTCCTGGATCGCATCTTCCAGTTGTTATGAACTATGCCCCATGTAAAATAAATGTTATGAGAATGAAAACAACTGTTATATGTCACATAAGAAAGATAGTCTAATTAATCACTGCAAGAAATATTTGAGAGAAAATGGCATAACAATAAAAAGCACTACACAGTGTCTTGGCGGCTGCCAGGGGTCTGTTGTTCCAACCCAGGATGCCGCGACTTTCCCAGAGAGAGTGTCCCCAAGAGACAGCTTTCCAGGAGTCTCCAGGTGATCCTCCAGCCACCGGGGAACCTCAGCAAGGGGACAGCCTGTGGCAGCAGGCTACCAGCTCTTAGCAGTGATTTCAGATAGTGATTTCAGCTCTTGCCTTGCGAGGTAACCCCAGACTGACTCAGAGAGACAGGAGCTTCATATGGCAAATCCACAGGCAGCTTTATTGTCCATTAGCCCTGTGAAGGGGGCCAGGGACAGAAGCTCCCTGTTGTCCAGGGTAGATGCAGGGGTTTATATGGGAAAAGCAGGGGGAGGTATCAAAGGGAAAAAATCAATGGGTTACAAAGAATCTACATATGGCCCCAAAAGCATGATGGGATCTCACCATGAGCAGGAGGTTTGCTCCATCCAAGGGTATCTCTCCAGGGGAGGTTGAGATAAGCTTATCACAGCCCATTCAAGGGACATCCCTCCAAGGGAGAGGCCTGGTAAGCTTATCTGACTCCACAACAGTGCATTATTTTATTTTAAAGTATGCATGGAATAAAGCTGTCTGAACCAACTGATTGTGTCAGCTCCTGGGAAGGTGCAGGCAAATTCTTACAGGTGATCATAATGAAGCAGATATTTCCTCCTCTAAGTTATGGAGCTATTTTATCTGTGACATCATATCAATGAGTTGCCAACCAATTTTGTTAGGAGATGCTCTGAAAGGATATGAGGGCATGATTGTATTCTTTAAGATTAGCTTGAGACATATTCTTTCAAAAAGAAAATAAGTTTTTGTCTTCTAGTTTCTTGAGGGAAGGGGATAATGGTGGTATTGTATCATGACCGATCAGTTTAGCACTGCTAAAAATTGTTCTTGTTTAGAAAGAAGTTTAATGATTTTGTATTTGATTTATTCCATATTTCCACACGATGTCAGAAATTCAACAAATTCCTAATGTCCCATGTAGAAAATCCACAGAACTGAAGGTACTCAGTATCGTGAAAGATAAAGCTCAAGTAGCCAAATTCTTCCTTTTGCGTCCTGAAAATGCTGGAAGCAAAGAAAATATTTTATTCTGTGAAATTATACATCTGTCAAGATGGACCCAGTTGTGTTCCTATTGCAGTCAGTGGGAGTTTATCATTCCCTTTTGAGTGGGCTACATTAAACCCTCTATAACTGAATTTTGAATAGAAACCAAGAACCTGATTCTGAAACATTCCCTCTGGTTAGCAGATCCACTGAAATCAATGTCATAAAGCTGGATGAATCAACTTCAAATTTCTAGAACATCAAAATGTACTTGGTGCAGCAGCAGAAAAACCTGAAATTAATCAAAGGATTCAGTGTCTTTTTTTTTCTAAGATCCAAAGAAAACAGAAGTCCTTGAAATGGAAAGTTAGCTGTCCAGATGGAAGCTTATATGTGCAATTCAAAAATATATTTTATAATATCACTTTAGCAAGATCCATATAGATAAATATCTAGCAGATATTTCATCATTAATAAAGTAGTATTTCTTACCTGTTCCCTATGGCTACTATATTTGCTTAAACAGATATAACCAAAAAACCTCAATGTATTACTAAAAAGTTTTTTTAGGCAGTTTAGACACTGGCTTTTCCTTTTCTTAAGTAATTGTAAATCCATTTTTTTTCCACAAGCAAGAACATAGATTTGATTTAAAGTTGAATTATATTGATAAATAAAATCATAATATCAGATGACAAGTAATTTTAGAGACAAAAAAAAATCTCTGTATATAGGGTTTGCTTTTCACTGTGCTGTATTCTGTATCAGTAGAAAAAAGGTTATAGTAAAACCAGGCCATGCAAATGAAGTGAAATCAGCAAAAGTATAGTGAAGGTGTGGATAAAATATGACCATCAGTATAGTGACCAAGGAGTAGACAATTTAAATGTTTTATGCTTACATACTCAAGTTCATTTTTCTGCCATCATTTTGAATGAGTAGATTGAGACTATTGAAAGACCAAAATGAGATTTCTGTTTTGGAACAAAAGTTTTACCAACATTCTTCAGCAGGCTGTTCAGATATACCTTTCTAGTCTACATTAGTTTACCTTTATTAAAAAAAAAAGTGGGGATAATGGAGGAGAGGGATAACCCCCATATTCAGTGTTTTCAATGAGTGGCCTTTTTGCCCTGCTGCACTGTCTTGACGGCAGCTCCCCATGTCTCAGCCGTGATGGAAGCTTAGAGTACAATAGAAGCCCAGCAACAATATGAATTGCAGTGAAGCAAGGGGGTTAGAGGTCAAGGAATGATTTATTAGGGACTGCTTGCTAAACAATGTATGCTCCTTGCTAAGCAATGTATACTGCTTCCTATACAATGTAGGCTGCTTGCTAAACATTTATTATGCTTGTCAAAAGCAGGATGGGAGGATGTAGGACTATTGTAAAAAAAGGAACTCACCGTGGCCTGGTTCTTGCTCCTTGGACCCCAAAGCAGCTGAAACTGGCTTTCAGTTTTGGACTGAGACCAAGAGACTAGGGAACATGCACAAGGAAGCAAGGTGAAAAGTTCAACAATGAAGAAGACTCATTACTTCATCATGACACTGCTGCCCACAACCACCAGGAGACACCGCGCAGGTGCAAAATTACTTTTGAGCTCATTATAATACGAAGCAGGGCTAGGCGGGGCTAGGTAATGAATATGTATAGGCATATTGGGAAACTTAATTCATATGTAATTTGTAACCTGGCATATACCAAGTTGAACACTGCTGCCTGCGCACATGCCTTTGGAGGAGCTATCCCCCATGCCCCCAGCACTGAAATAAACATACCTACTTCATAACTTGCGAGTTGTGGAGTCTTTCCGTGTATCAGCAGTACGCATATATCTTACTGCATGGTCTTTCCCCCTGAAATCAATATGGTCTAAAAATACCCTCCACTCTAAATCCCTTTACTACTGAGGCACTCTTGAAAAAACACTACACTTACAAAATAAAAATCCATACCCCAAACAGAATAATCTTGATGTGAAGTGTTTTGCTTCTGTTTGCAAATTCACTATATTTTTTGAAACATATTAGTCTCATTTAATAATATAAAGTGCAACACTATGTTATGAACAATAGTATTTTTCTTATAGTGCATTATCTTGCTGCTTAAAATAAAAACCAGGAAAAATGTAGGCACTATAAATTATTGTGAAAAACATGGTTCATGTTTTGGTAAAATTTAAAAAGTTTAATAAAAGACAATAAGAGAAAACAATAAAGCAAAAAGTATACGGCTGTGTGTCTGGCATACAGCCAAGAGCATACCCTAACTCAGAAAACATTTCTTTAAATGTACCAGCATGTTGCATATTCCCAGACTCATGCATGATTCAAACATTCCTTTTTAGGTGCTCTCTTGGTTTCAAGCCCCCCAACCTGCCTCCATTCCATCTTGCAGATCAATTTAACATTTTATCACTCCTCTTGGTTCTATTCTGCAGATTAAATATTCTTTTGGCTCTGTCCTGTCTCCCCTGATCAATAAATTTTTCCTTCGGTGTTCTGAGGTCTGCCACCTTTATCTTCATCCAGATAATCCAAGAACATGGGGAATTTTCTTGATTATCTTTATTATTCTCTGAGTTAGTTACATGAAGAAAAGAAGCATTCTACATATCATGCTATAACCTAAGAAATATATATATATATCACACTAGCATTTCTAAGAAATTATATTCATGCAGCAAAGTTTTCTAACATTACACATATAGCATTCATTTTAATATTTGCAAAAAGCCAATAATATAATATGTACTTATAACAATATCCTCCCTTTCTCTTTTTATAAATAATTTGTCTTGAGCCAAAATCCCTGGTTTGTAACCTCCATTATTCTTCCATTTTTTCCACAAATTAATTTCACTTCTTCAAAGGGGTCTTCTATATTATTTTGTTTCTTTAATACCGTAATCTTTTTTGCCGTTCCAGATGCAGCCAGTTTTGGGTCCATAGGCATTGTTGCCACTTGCATGCCTTGAACTACATTGGTAATTAGCCGAAAAAAACAGGGGATCAAACAAGGAAGAAATATCAGACCAGCTGTAGCACATAAAAGGAAGAATCCTAGCTTTTTCCACCATTCTACTCCCAATACATTATCCCACCAACTGTTTTTTAGCATTCATTTCCATTTCGGACTGGTACATGTGCTATTTTTCTGATATCATTGACTATATCCAGAACAGCATTCCCATTGTTACCTGTTTTCAAACAACAATCTGATGTATTAAACTTCTCGCAAACACCTCCCTCTTCAGCTAACTGTAGCTTTGGTTTGGCTTTGTTGAGTGGATATTAATTCCATTACCCGAGCCGTTCTGTTTGTTATTATCTCTATAACTGCCTGGAGTCTTATAATGCGATTCAGCATATAAATTGGGGTCCAATATCCCCAACTCGCATCTTGTGCCCAAGTGGCTGGCCCATATGTTTCAAATATACGTTCAGGGGGGGCCATTAGTCATCTCCTCATTTTTTTAAATCCTCCAATCAATTGTCTTTTATTATTTTTAGGTCCCCATAAACTGGTGCTCCTAATTGATCCCCATTTGGTCCAGGCAAAAGAAAAAATCCTGGCTGTATAACTCCCAGAGTCGAACTCCCTTTCCACCGGGAGGGGAGTCTTGGGAATGCTCTTTTCCTACATATCCAAAATAAGCCATCTGGTGCTTTCCAGTAGTCATTTTTTTGTTGATTTATATCCTCCCAAAATTTGGAGATTTCTGGGATTCCAAAGTAAGGATTCTTGCCTATATCATTACATTGAAAAAGTCTA
>VZTN01021433.1:0-25881 GCA_013400515.1 Erpornis zantholeuca
TCTTTTCAGGGTTAGCAACACTCAACAAATAGAGAGATAACCAGTTTGACTACCTAACCCAAAAAGGAAGAAAATCATGTGAATTCAAGCTTACTGTATAAAAAACCCCACTTTTTCTGATTAGTAGTAATACTTGCATTAAAATTCAGAAATAAAATTCACCCAGACAAAAAGTAATATATGTATATGAAATGTTTTCCAACACATATATCTTTCATTTTTAAATATCCTTATTTCCTTCATGAATATCAACATTCAATATTATCCACTGGTTGTTGTTCTATTGTTGCCTCCTTGTAGCCAGAATAGTGCCTAGAGCTTAATTTTAATTCACAGTGCATCAATAAAAATGCAATAAGCATCTTTGTCTCAGTAAATAAGTTTTCTTTGGAGATCAGCTAAATGTTCATAAAAGTTAATTTTGCAGCAATGTTTAGCTGTTTATCAAAGAGTATTCAAATTTTAGACTTCCAGGGCTATTTATTAATTTTTGAAATTAAGTTTGCATCAAGGCTTCTCTGTGCAATATGGGTATAATCATCACAAATGATGATAAATTAGAAATCTCAGATATAATCTACATCATAGTATACACGTGCATATTGACAAAAATTACCAAAGTCTTCCCAAACTACTTACATTTCTCTTTATATGCTTTATATGGAGCTGTGATCGCAGGAATCACTGATAATATTGGAAAAATGAGAAGATGTTAGTGATATCACTTTCGAGATAAAAATTTGTATAGTACTTTCCTTTTGCTTTCCTGCTAAGAACATTTGTTTTATCCTTAAGAATAAATATTGCAAACAAAAATGCTGGAAAGGTAATGGAGTCCCATAATTTTTCTTAATAAACTTGCCTTTGATTTGTAACTACGGAATGACATAATCACATTAAATACCACTGCATTTTTACTTAACCTATTAAAAGACATGAAATATCATATAGTTAATAATAATGCAATTCATCAATGAATCGAAAATGAACGATGGTTTTCTGTTGAACACTTATTTTATTTTTATATTTGGGGATTTTTTTTTTCTGGCCACTCTCAGCAATAGTCTCAACATTCTTGTGCAAACCCTAACACTTCTGCAAAACGTTTTGCTGAGATCTGGAAGTACCAACCCAAACTCCACACTGACGTCCTGCAGTAGATTGCAATCTTCACATTTGTCTGGATGACTCAGTCCTGGCTGGCTACCGATCAAAACCTTCCTTCAAGGAGCAGAGGAGGCAGCCTTGCCTAGGGTTATGCTGCCTGCCACCGAATTACAGATCTGGGGAGACAGCGGCCCAGGCTATTTCTGGATGTGGTTAGAGTCAAGTTTTTCTTGACAGCTTTGCTCCACACTGACAATGCAAATTACTGAGCCTCCATGTCCAGGCATTTTTTATTCCTTTTTGCACTTCAAACTGATGATTATAGCAGGATTGGAGCATTTTCATGCTTATTCCTTCCCTTGTTTTCTGGAACAAGACTGTCAACAAACTGACCCTTTGATCTTTCAGCTGATAATCACTATTCCAGCTTAGTTTGCTTTTGGATAATGCTATCATATTGAGTTAACATTGTCCCTAGAGAAAGTTGTCATTTTCAGCTCTGCCATATGAGAAGGCCATTAAATTGTAGGCGATTTTTAAAAAAGAAGGCAAGTTAAATAATATTTTAAAAGTCTTTCAGCTACTTTCATTAGAACTCCTGTGGAAGAACAAAATCATTAAGTAATTTTATGCTTAAACACCCTATAAAATGTATTACTCTAGAAGTACAAGATAACTAGTGGCTTTGATTCAGTTACGCTCCATGGTATTTATAGACTAATTTCAGAAAACAGTATCATACTTTATATTCTGTGATACTTAATAGCCACAGTGTGACCCCCAAACTCAACATCTGTATTTTTTTAACATGCAAGTTGGAATTTTAACACAAAAGTCACAGGTCATAGCACATAGACAACCAACAGAAAGTACTCAGCAATTCAAGTTAAAGTACAGAAATTATCTAAGGACCTTCTCTCTTGTTATAATTCTAGGTCTTCGAAAACAAGATATATCCCTATCAATGACAGAACGAAACCTACAACATAGTCTTTGCAAAGCACCTATAGGATAGTTTATGTGCATAATAATATCTGTATTGTTTCCATTAATATGTCACAGAGTTTATAAGAGAAAAGAAATAAAACTTTCAAGCAAGTACCGTCACTTGACTCCAGATAAGTGAACTGCATTATTTACACGTTTGTCCTGCTTGTGCCTAAGAGTCAGCTGTGTCATTGTGAGATATTGAGAGTTTTTTGTTCTTCTAACAGTGAGGAGGAAATTCACCACTTGATATCTTATGTATTATGGCAAGAGAAGACATGAAAATCAATGCAAATTTAATACTATAAATGAAAGTTCTCAATTAAAGAGGAATAAAATGTTAAGTATGAAAATCTTGTTCTATTTGACTGAAATAGACCCCACTTTTTTACTTAACAGTTTCATTACTCTTATTAGCAGATAAGGAGGGATGTCAGGATTTATAATTTTTAAAATGTTGAGAATTAATTTTTCTATTCTTCCATTGCCTAGCAATCAAATTTGGAGATTTGCAAATTTATTTATATTTAACATATGATCTCAGACAAATAAAGGAAAATGTCACTAGCAGATTCTGAATACATGCTCTAGAGAAAAAACCACTGTGGATTAATTAACAGATACAATTTACCTTAACTATAATTGCTTAATTCTTCACAAAAAATGCCTTAACCTTTAAGTGGATGATAAAATAATAGGCTAGTAGAAATGTATAAATAGATATACTAGAGTATATCTAGTTGCTCTTACGACCCTCGCCTGAAGGCAAGGGTAACTTAAGTTCTTGTTAATAGATCCCTTGAGGGGGATTAGAGTGAATGATTGGTGCTTATAAATATATATATATATATACGTAGAACAATGTAGTTGAGATGGAAAGCAGGCATGTAGCTGTCTTGGTTATTATATATTATCTTTGTTATTATTATCTATGGTGATATAGAAATAGCAAAGCATAAAAATAATACCCAAAAAAATGTATAAGGAAAAAAAAGAAAGGGAAAGAATGGATAAGAGCAGAAAAATATCACCACCTGTGGATCCAGCGACAAGACTTGATTGATGTCCATTTGTTGAGGTGATGGTTGCAGTCTTTGTCCATTGGGGGTGGGGGAAAGCCTACAAATTTCAATGGGTTCAATGGGTTAATATACATTTAGATGAACGTAGAATGCACAGGTACCACCCCTGGGCAGGAGGGAGTTTTATGCTGCATTTGCAACATTGTGGATCTGCTGTAACACTGGGGATCATGCAGAGTCATCTGGCAGAAGGCCTCAGAAAGTGGTCTGGGGCACTTTGGCGGGCTTTGACCATTTATGGTCTCTTCTAACACATGACAATTCCCTCTCATGTCAGCCTAGCTGTGTGAGTCATGTCCCATCAGAGGGGAAGAACGTCCTCAGGAGTGAGAATGTCAATGTCCCCTGTGAATGTGACCTTCCCCAGGGAAAGGGAGGACACTGACATGCTAAAAAGCGCTATCCCACCTTGCAGGATCTGCTTTTTATCAGCCTTCTCCTTCATCTGGCTCAAAACCCAGGGCCTCCTTGTGGTGGGTGCTCAACCCCTCTGTCTTGTGCAGATCAGAGGTTTAGCTACCACACACCCAAAAACTCATTTTCTCCCCTATGGGAGGTGCAAACCTGGTCCCAGCAAAGTTGCCTGCTGCCTCTGTAAATGGAAGCTTGTTTTGAGTCATTAAACTTCAACATTTCACTCTCTTAAATTTCTTAGAATAAAAAACAGCTTCGTCTTTAGAAAATGGTGTTATTCCTATCCACCTGTTTATTCCATAAAAAATGGATAAGCTAAATGATTTTCACACCTAAAACCTCCAAACCTTTACTTAAAAAAAGAAATTTTCCTATTAGAAATTCATTTTGCACTTTATCTGGATGCAAACCAATGTCTGCTGTTTCTGTGAGAACATATAATTAGAAATTATTTCAAAAGTAGCGGAAGGAAAAAAAATCCCACATTTGAGCACTACCATCATTCTTGAAAAAAGAACACATCATCAGACATGTAAAGAGCTAATAGAGGGGGGTGGAGGGAAGGGCTACAAAACCCACACCTGCAGAAGGCATGCCCAAGTCTTGATTGAATGTGGTTAGAAGTAGGATGTCTTTGGTTTATTTCCTCCAAGTTAGAGTATAGTCACATGAGGAAGAAAAAAGGATCAGAGCAATGAAAGAGAAAATAAACCCTTAAATAATGAATATCTGAAGTAATTTACCCTATTAGATGCTTGGGTTTATTAGTAGTACTCTAAGAGACAACAGTTCTACAGCTGGCTTTCGAAGTATGTTTGGTGTGGTTCATGCCCTGTGGCAACATCCCACCAGTATCACCCATAGCAGCCTGTGCTTTTATTTTCCATTCATTCCTGCTCTATAGCTCATGCTCTATAGTTCAGCAGGAGTTTCACCCTGAATATTTACTGGTATTCTGACTTCAGAAGCACAAGTCTTCTAACCATCTGTGGGCAATTTTGTTCTAAAGCCACTATCCCCAGTACATCTATTTGTTGGGTTTTTGTTTTGTTTTTTTTTTTTTTATAATGACCTGAATAAAACTTCAAAATACTATTGACAAAAGAAACAATTTTCCTAAAACTTTTGTATAAACATTCTAAGTGGATCAATAGTACAAATGTTTGATCAAACACTGACCAATAAGAAAGTAAGCACAGACCTACTGATTTCAGTAGAAGTTGAAGAGATAGCATTCTCATGACAAATATAATCCCTCTTGCTAAGAGCTAGATAAACTTTTTTATTCTGGTCAATAGAACCATGCTATAGATTGGAGCTCCTTGCAATACTTCAGCTAAGAGTAGGAGCTTCCTGATAGAAAGTGCATTCTTCTACAGGTTTAAAATATTCTATAAAGGCTTGCAAATAATTTTATTTCCTAGTTATAAGTCACAGGGTGCATTTCAGGTATCCTTGATTGTTTCTTCTCTTTTTTTAACTGTCTGTTAATGTTGAAATTCTGGATCTTTTTTTTCACTGGCTTTCTGTTGTGAACAGCTAACATGTCGTACAGAGATTACCCCAGTAAAAGTAAAGTCTGTAACCATCACTCCCCTCAACCCTTGACCAAAGTTTCTAAATCAAGAGTTTCCATTTAATCCTGGCATCACGTTGTATTTTATTTCAGGAGGCTTCCACTCATAATGCTTGCCAATGTCACACTGACCTTCCCTGTCTTCTACTTTCCTATGTGGTTCTACCATGAGAGAAGGAAATCCTTTACCTTTAATAGACTATTTTGAAATCCTCAGCACATCTATCTTGGAATCATAATAAGTCAATATTCAGTGATATATGCTGTCCTGTCTGTCATTTTTAATCACAAACTGCGCACTCCCTGTAATAGTTATTGTAATGGTGAATGAATCATGCACCTTGATAATAACAAGGGCTTTCAATGCATGTAAAATAGATGGGTATTTGCCCTGAATTTCAATGTCTGTATTTTGATAACTATCATTCTGACCTGTTGTTGGCTTTGCGTTAGTAGATAGTAGTTACTAGTGGGAATACATAGATTTTTAATTTAAGGGAGATTAAGATAATCATAAATAGACCAATGCATTAAGAAAATTGATAAAATGCATCAGGATTTTGCAATCAAAACCGTTTCTTTTTGATAGAAATTATAGTGGATTTAACTTCTAAAAGAGGATAACAATTTGCAAAACACCAAAGGATATGACAGTTTCCTTTGACTAACCTTTTTTTTTGGCAGGAGCTGGGGATGTGGGGTGACACTTCATTCTTTAAATTAGACCAAATAAAAAGTAAAAGAAATAATAAAATAAACCCCCAAAACCAAAATGAAATAAAAAAACCATGCAAAAGCCAATAAGATACCCAGTACAAAAATCATCATTTATCATATGAACCCATCTCACAAATACTTCAATTTTACTTAAGGGACCTTATGCTGAGGCATAGCCCAATACTAGGAAAGAAGGTAGTGGAATATTATTCCTTCAATTAGAAGGCACTGCTGATTCACACTGGGCCTGCTCTCAATGTTATGGAACTGAATTAATGTTAACCACAAGAAGAGAAGTATAAGCAAATTGTAAATGCACATTCGGGATTGTGTAAGGAAAATGTCCTATACGTTTAGAACACACTAAAATAATTTCTATCTCCCTACAGATGAACATGAACTTCATTTACATCCATGTATCTTAAAGAGCATTTTGGTTGTGGTTTTAGTGGGGTTTTTTGTAAAATACATAAATTGGTCTAAATCTCAGCATTTAAATATAATTTAATTGCATATATTCCTTATAAATAAGATTAGGTAGAGGAATGACACTAAATGCATGCCATTTGATATTAAGAATAAGTCACAATCCTTGCTAGCTGCAGGGTTAGTGAGGCAAAGCTAATAAATTAAACTGTGAAGCTGAAAACTAATAAACCTTTGGGAGCAAAAAATATTTCTCTCATAATTGAAACATGAGATATTTTTGAGCTAATGGCAGTCACACTACAGAGTTCAGTGAATAAAGCAAAGTCCCTAGGAAACTGAAAATATCAGGTATTCAGCATCAAGAAGAAATAGGAGGAGAAAGATTTATAGAAGGGTATATTCATTACAGAGTATAGTCAAATATGCATTTCAAAAATGCAATATGCTGAAATACAAATATGTTTAAATAATGGGGAATTATTTATGTAATTGAACTTCTACAACTTCATAATTCTATTTGTACCTTGCTTAGGTTTCTTGCATTTTAGAAGACATAAAATGGATTTCCATCTGAAGCACTGGTGAGGACAGAAATCCTTGTTTCTCATCTGGGTTGTGTTGTAGCTATCTCTAAATAGGCAGCTAGATTTTGTCTTGCTGTGCTCCATGGCTGTGGTCCCAGAGCAGCCACAGCGCAAATGTACACCACTGGCCTTGCTTTTGGAGCAGTCAGGCCAGCTGCCCCCTAAACTCAGGTGCAGTCCATGTGGTCCATGCAGCCCACCCTGCACGGTCCATTTGAAAGCCAGCAGGGAGCTGCTTTGCCCCAGCTTGGCTCCTCTGAAAAGTCCAGCAGCACCATCCACCTGTGCTGGGCACACAAGGCACACCATGGGTACCATCTGATCTAATGTAAAACAGGAACTTCCCAAGCTCTTAGCTTCAGAATTTTCCCTTTATGCTGTACTTTAGCATTAGAGTATGGATTCCATAGGTTTAGTCACAAATTTAAGGAGCATATAACCAAGAGAGAAGGATCAGCAGCTAAATAAACTAGCTATTCATGCTATTTGTGTTGTCATAATACTGAAAGAATGCTGGTCAAAGTAGTGATTGCCAGTGTAGAGTGTCTACTTTAAAGTAAGCAGCTACAGCCTATGCAAATGAATTGCTTTCAAGGCTGAATTGTTTACATGCCCACAGACTACATTAACTTCATTCAGTGTATTAATTTCAATAGAATCCAAATCCTGCCCTCATTTGTGTCCAATGATTTGTTTGTTTTGGTAGATGTTGGGTTTTTTCCCCCAAGCCATTACAGAGGAAAATGAGTGTGGTGGTTGTGTTAGTTGAGTATGATGGGGAACATGAGAAGAGCAAAAGAAAGTGATTGCTGAGGATTTTTTTTTTCTCAGAAATAAGAAGGGAACTATAATTACAGTTGTCTAACTTTTTAATTGTATTTTTTGAATTTCAAATATGATCATATCCTACTATGATTGAGTTTACAATAACAGTAAATAGGTTAATGGATCAGGAAAGAGTTCTCATTGTTTCACAGGGTGGAGTCTTCAGAGTTAGAAGAAACTAAAATTTTCTTGTATACAATGTTTTATGTTTTGTTTGTCCACATCAGTAAATCCTCTTGATGTGACAAGGTTAAGTCATAGAAAGGGAACCTCTGTGTTGCCCTTGAGACTGAAGAGTTAAGGTGGCTATTTCATTTACTTTCTTGTAAAATTAATATATAGTTTTTCACATATATGTACTTTAATCTCTCCTTCTTAGCAGCATAAAAGAAGCTCTTATTCCACTCCACCCACTGGAAAAGTTGCATACTATACCCCAGTATTTATTTTCACTAAGTTTTCTAGAGAGGAAAGGAGATCTAATATCGACAATCCCTGTAGAACAGAAAAAAATTGTGCAGATTCATTTAAACTAGTATTTTTCACTTAAATTAATAATTTAAAAAGTAGGTGAAGTTTAGGAACCCACACCCACCAGAAAATAGAGAAAAAAAAATACTTGCCTGCTCCTTTGTTTGTTTTTCTTTCTTTCTTTCTTTCTTTCTTTCTTTCTTTCTTTCTTTCTTTCTTTCTCTCTATCTCTCTTTCTCTTTCTCACTTTCTCTCTTTCTCTCTTTTTCTCTCTTTCCCTTTATCTAAATGTCCTAATCCCCTGCATACCTAAGCAGCTGTGGCTAATATTTGCCCATGAGAACCTAATTTCTGGAAAACATCAGATTTTTAGCATCGAAACCTCATTTTGGCAGCTTGGTGGGGATGAACTTCCAGGTTCTTGTGGGACTTCCAATGCTATACTGCAAAGTGGCCTTAGAATGAAGGAAATATTTTTACTTTCAGCCACCAATTAAAATCACTCAGTTATTCTGTACTGGAAAGTAAAACAGGTATGTAGACAAACATTCACTTACAGCCCTTAGTATGAATTCCCATACCCCATATTTTCAGTAAGCACCCCTTTCTGATTTCATTTCTGCTTAATAAGCAGAAGTTCAGTTTTCTGAGCAGCCTGAGATGCAAAATGTTTTTGCTGTTTTGTTTGCTTTATTTTTTTTCTGGAGAAGAAAACCAGAAGAAAATGGACGAAAGATTTCTCGTTAAATAAATCTTTGACAAATTTCCACCCTGCTCACAAAGAAAACATTACTGATTGCAAGACACACGTAGGAAAACAACCTGGGTTTTAAAAACCATGGTTTTATTACACCTATTGATGCTGACAGAAATGTCACCCATTGTTCTTAAAATAAGCTTAAAAGGAGTATGGTAAATATTTCCTTTAGACTGTTCTGGACTGATGATAGAAGAGAATAAGAATATGGAAGAGTTGACAGTCAAAAATAACCAATATGTCTTCTTAAAATCAGACAAGTACAAATAACAACAAAAGTTATTCACATCATTCATTTATCTATTGTCATAACCTGTGGTAGGGTACAAATAAAATACCTCTTTAATATCAGTACTGATTTGTTTATCAAGATCTCAGTATGATGTGCTAAGTTTCCCTGTGTAGGCAAGTGAATGACTGGCAGAACATTATTACTTTCACTCACTGAGTTGAGCTGACTTTGAATGCCATATTCCATTTATTCTTCCCTAAGCATCCTGTCTGCCATGCCAGCACTTTTCCATCAACTTGCATGAAACTATGGAAGGCACAGTGATTTGTTAAATATGTCCTATAAGCAGTTATTATTGTGCCATTAGCGTGCATGTTCTCTGCATTACTCATGCAGCATGTTTATAAATTACATTGTCATCGTGATCCTCTCTCATGCACTTTGTTTGTCCTTGCTGTCCTAAAATGTGCATTGGTTATCAGTCAGAACTGAAGCAAATACTATACAAGGTCATTCAGTGCAAAACAGATGTTCATGTAATTTATGGAGATAAACATGTGCTTGTGCTTTATTAGTTTAAATATTGGATAATAAATTAAGAGAAATGTTATCTTGCAGGGGTTCATCAACCTAACTCTATGTTCCACAATTTAATTTACTGTGCAGGATTTTAAATATTTTTGGTTCTGGCAGGCTGTTTATTTAACATATACAGCTGTTTATTAGTGTATCTGCAACAGTATTTTATGACTTCCTCTATATCTGCAATAAACGGCAAATGTTACAGTAACTGGGATTGTTCTTCAGGACATAAACACAAGCAATATGCCTATAGTCTTTCACGTATAATATAAGAAAAGCAAATTTTCTTCTCTATTTCCTACCCTAAGTTTTATGGAAAGTTTAGTAAACAGTAAAAACATGATAAATATCAGAGTAGGTTTCAACCTTTAGATTGTAAGAATCAATTACGTCTTCCTTGTAAAGAAACTCCTCTCAAATAGGTGTACTATTCAGAAAATTAATGATTTGCATTATTGTTTGTTACAGAATTTTTCTCAACAAAACTCAAATACACAAAATTCCAACAAATTATGAAAAAGAAAATTTCTATTATTAAATCAGGGTTGTTTCTACATTTCCTCAAATTAGTCAGAGATATGAAGTCCCTCCCCTCCTCTGTAATAAAAGTATCGCGCGGCATTTTTTCAAAATTAATAAGATGCTGCTGTTTCTTTTGTCCCTTTCTTGGAAAGATGTCTTGATTTGAATTCCAGTGCCTGAAGATTGGTGCATTAGTCAAGTGGAAGAAGAACAGGCTTGGGCTGGTGTTCTTTCGGTCACTCTCATTTAATGAAAACAAAGGACGTTTGATGTGAAGCTCCTGCAGGATCACTGGAAGCTTCCACTATAAAACACCCAGCACAGCGCTGCAAAAACTGCATGTTCTGCTATTTATTTTCCTGCTATGGGGTAGCATTTGCCAGGTACTGCTGGATATTCTGCTCCCTCATGTCACAGAGAGAAACTGCACTGTGGATGCAACC
Organism: Erpornis zantholeuca; assembly: GCA_013400515.1. Lineage (NCBI taxonomy): Eukaryota > Metazoa > Chordata > Aves > Passeriformes > Timaliidae > Erpornis > Erpornis zantholeuca. Next base: position 10,729 of record VZTN01021433.1, read on the forward strand.
CGGCTGGAACAAAGCACACACACGTGTGCACACACATGCAGCTACACACACACAACTCTCAACACCCACTTGTTGGTGACTTATGGGCACTGGAACAAATATGTCAAGTCACAAACCATAGCAGCAAATTCTAGACTCACCATGCAAAACCTGATGTCCTTTTAACAGACAAGAATCCTGTTTCAAATTTTGTATGTAGAAGTTACATACAAACTTTTTGCCTCTAAATGAAATTAAGATTTGACTTTCTGAGCGAAGTGCATAGCCCAGATTTACCTGGGATATAAGGGATTGCTCCAAGCAAAATTCACCCTCTAACAAACCTGAGATGAACACAGAGGACTTTTGATAAATTCCAAAGAAATAGTCTAATCACATCTTGTAATTCCCAGTATAACTTAAGTATTCTTTCAGGCGAATGTGTTCACTCTTAAGGTTTTGATGTGGATTTATGCTGTTTAAATGAGTTTTAAGTATTTGGGTGAAGGAATTAAAACACAAATAATGTATACAAGCCAATTTCTCAAAATTACACTGTCTCTGTAAAGACTGCAGCTCACGATTGCCTGTGGGCATTTCAAATGCAGCCTTTCTATCCTTATTGCCCTGTAAAAAAAATGGTGATGTTCAATGTATAATCAGCCCAATGGTTTACTGATTCTTTTTCAAAAGCATGGGACTGTGATTTATGAAGATAATCATGAATCAAAGACCTTTCTCAAGGACTAAACTGTTAAAGGGAGTCACAACTTATTCCTCCTTTCTATGTCACTTTGTAATGAATGACAAGTTATACATACAAAGGGACTTTTTTCCATTGCAAGTTAACAATACACAATAAAAGGATTTCCTGTTATATTAGTGGACAGTTTTATTTCACTCTTTTTAGAGGTGTACCAACAATAATTCAAAGCTCTCACTCTCCTTTTGTATATGGAGAATCAAATCCAATTTGTAATATACAAGACAGTGGAAAACAAGTTTTTAACTTGCTTTTACCAATTAGGTTAGCCTTTCAAAGTCACCAGCTGTACACAAAGAAACCTGGTACAGCTGACAGGTCCTTCTCATAAAGTAGTTCCAGGAGAGCACCAAGACATGAAAGTACCTACTTCAGTTTCTGCTTGTCCACTGGGGAGGCACACTTCCACTCTCACTCACTTTCAGGCTTTTCTGAACACTCTTCAGTAACAGGAAGATTTCATTTCCACCTCTTTCCTTCTAAAACACCTGCATGAATCTGCTCCGGGAACATAAAATGTATGTTTTGCATGATGGATTGTGATTGGACATATTCAAAATGCTGTCAAGAAACTAGAAAAATTATCCTCATAGACCCGCCAAGTTTCATTCATTTTCAATGAATCTCTCTATTTTACTGATGATTTAAGATCATTTGGAGCAATTTGAGGTATACAAAGTGATTCATAATAATTTTTGAGGCTCCCTTGAGAGCTAACATCTTTTTAATCTTATTAGGGTTATTTTAAAAGAATATTTTAATATATCTCATAATTTGTTTCTGTTCTCGTATCTCTCTCTGTGATATGATGACTAGTTTCCCAGTGTGCTCTTTTTTTATTGTGCTGTGCACAGGTGAGAGGAAAGATGAACAGTACATGTTCTGACACAGAGTGAAAACAGACAACTACGTCAAGAAGTTGAGGTAATTTCTATTCTATAGAAATTTACTAAAGGCCAAAGATTTTTCTCAGCAATGACAGGCAGGAAGTTCTCTTTCTATCCTACCTGAGCTTTTGAAATCCTGAAAGGAAATCAAAAGGAGAAACAGTAATTATAAAAAACTCACCTACCAGCTGAAAATCATTACATAATGCAAATATTAATACTGATCATTAAAAGAAAAATAATTATCAAAATTTCCCAAAATTCATGTCATCTAGAGTTGTTTCCTCTTTCTTTTTGAATATTAAGCTAATGCTTTTCCTTTAAAAAATCCAAAATCCCACCAAACAAATGGTGGTGGAGCAAGGCAAAAGAGTATATCACTTTTCAAAAGTTTCACTCTCTTGTTTATTACAAGTACATCCTTTAATCTGTCACATCAGTAGTACCATTATTATATGAAAGTTGATCTTAAACTTTATTTGCATAGCAATTCTATTCTAGACTTTCAATTATTTACTGGTGAAAAGCCAACATTTTTGATATTCGAAGCCCTCTCTTCCATTAGCTTTTCCACTTCCAGAGATCTTGCCGGCAAAAGATAAAGGTTGTGTTTGAAGCACTGACATGGTATAAAATGACAACATCACAAAAGGAATAATGGTGTCCATAAATCATTGCCTGAGTAGTAAACCTTAAAGAAGAAATCACAGTTTTTATTTTTTTGTTATTCTCATAACAATTTCATAAATTATAAATGATCTTTACAGAAAACTTTAAGGAAAAGTTAGTCTATTTTCATCTTTTCCTTTTATGTGTGCACAATGAAGAAAAAGAGACAGGCAAAACAAAGATTTACTTCCATATTGAGAGTAAAGACAATATATTTATTCAAGGGATAGGATTTTTTTGATGCATGGACAAGCAGACAAGATGGAGCTTGTTTGGATTTTTTGCCAAAATTTGTAAGTGGTTCATCTAGACAAATTACACCTTCAGCAGCACTGCATTTTTCATTTCTGTGCCAACTAGATTTTCTGGGTTTGAACGAAAAACCCTGTATTGTTTAATACAGTTGATATTTCAAGGACTACTAAAAGAAATTATTAAAAATAAAATACTATGTCTGACATGTAATTTCAAAAGTTTTGAAATATAACTGAGCCACTTATACCATGCTATATAGAGGTTGCAAGTGTTAATCAAGTAAAGAGGACAAGGTAAAATCTACACTACATGACAGAAGTCCCACCCACTGATCTTAAGCAATAGTACAGACTTTCATATGAATGAAATTAGTGGTTATTGGAATGCAACAAAAAATCACTGCTACTTTTTTTTCCTTTTCTCTAATAAAATGTGGTAATATATGAATATCAGAACCTGAAACACTTTTTAAAGCATCCTAGAGCAAAGTCTTAATATGAAGGAAGCTTATTTGAGATCAGGACCGTAATAGTAACTATTCTCAACTCTCTCTTGCTATTTTTCTTTTGATAAAAAAATGGCATAACACAAGTTATTATAGGCCCCAAGACATTGCAAGGTGGTTTTTTTGAGAGGAGATTTATATGGATTTTGTGCTCAGTTGTAGCTGAAGAATATAAAATTTAGCGCTCCAAACTGTCATGCTTCTGGATCACTATTCAGAAAGCCAAATTCTTATTATTTCAGTTTTTACTCAGACATCTAGGATTAATACAGCAACCCACCATGTTGAAAAGCATCAAAGCTTAATATGCTAATTCATGGTTACTACAAATCTTTGAAAAATGAGAGAAATTAATGAAAATTATCTTTGACATCAATATAAGAAAAGTTAAAGATTGAAAAATGCTGATGTAACATTAATTATGTTTCTGTTGAGCCTACACATGGTCAAGGACGAAGACTTGAAGGAAACTATGGTATGTTTCTCTCTGATTTCCCACTGAACAGCAGTCATTAGACTATGTGGAGTGACTGAAACATCAATATTACACTCTATCCACTTGACAGAAGCTGAGCATGTAGTTTCTAAAGCATTATTTCAATTTTTAATTATAACCTATTGCTCCTTCTGGGCAAAGAGCATAAACTGCAGTGAGCAAACACCCTAGAATATTCTGCAGTGTTTTGAACTACTTATAAACACCAGCTGTTGCTGGGAAAGTTTCCTTTCTTCTATCTCAAGTCAGATAAAATACTTGTCAGGAAATGCAATCATAAATCCAGACGGTTTCATTTTTTTTTCTTTTTTTTTTCTTTTTTTTTTTTCAGTAAGAAAAGTAACCTATATGATCAACAGACAGGAATATTGAGGGGATGTGGTTTTATGTTATAGCATGGCAATAAGGCCCAGTTGCTAACTAGTGCTCTTGCTCTATACAACTGTCTGGTAAAACAGGTTTTAAAAAATTGAATCTGTAATTAAATTTAACAGCAAAATGCAGGTCAAAAAAAGCAGCCACCATTGTCCTTCTTTATGTCTCTCTTTTGGTTTAAGTTTTTAAGCAAATTGAGAGAACAGATTTTATTTTAAATATAAACATCATCAACACTAGTTGTAGTTTTCAAATTGAACATACACCAAGGACTGATTTGTTGTTAAATAACCATTCTTCACTGAAAATGAAATACATTCATTTTCCTATGTATAAAGGGGGGAGTGTTATTTTCAGAAAAGGAGAATAATTTCACACTTTCCTTCCCTTTTTGAAATAATGTTATTTCTATAATTTGTCTATAGTTTTCTCTCATGTATTTTTATCTTATAGCTCTCTGTTCCTCGGATTTCATTTATCTCTAAAAAGAGATGACCGATGATTTGGGAGCCAAAAAGCATAATTTAAAATATTTCTTCTAAAGACAGCATAACACGATGAAAACATAAAGGTAGTTGATGTGAAGCATTGGAGGGGTTTTGTGATAATTTTGGAGGCTTGTATTATCATTCATAAGGCAAATTCAATGGAGGCATAAAAAGTGAAACTTCTACTCTTTAAACATAGAGAATTGAATGCACCAGAATGCAACACAAGCTATTTCTAGGTAAATTGGTTGGCAGGCCAGGTGCAGAAGTAACACTGCTTTTGTTAGTCCAGGCTGGTCTACAGCCATGCAGTTCTAGGACAGAAGTTAAACTTGTTTATTTTTAGTCTGCGAATTAATTCAATCTTCAGACTATGCTGATATCCCTTGGATTATCACTGAAGAACAGTAAACCAATAATTTTAAAATGGAAGTTAACATTTGAATAAATCAATTCTTAGTCATAATCCCTTCTCAGCTTCTTGTCACAAAAGAAAAAATCTGTATTTCTTAAATAATTTAGCAAATAATTTTCTATCTAGTATTATATATTACATCATATTTTGATGACTCCTATGAATAACAAAAACAATTTACTCCTGGAGAGGCACCAATCGGACACAAGAATAATTCTTTCACAATGAGAATGATAAGCCATTGGACTAATCTGACCAGGGAGAGGTGGATTGCCCAATACTGGACACTGGTAAGATTCAGCTTCACAGGGTGCTGGGGTTTCTTGTATAGACTGGGCTTTTGCCAAGAAAAGTTTGACCATGTGATCCTTGAGGTCCCTTCCCCCCTTGTATCCCATGATTCTATGCAATAAATCCCATTAATTATGACTGCCAAAGGTGTTAACTTTAATTTCTTTGAGTATTCCTTTCCTTTAGGTATAAAGCAAAGAAGATTCTAATAATTGTGTCAGTTTCTATCTATTTTTAGTTTGAAATAACACTTGGAATGACAGTGAAAAAATAACAGAAGTTCAACCATTGCTTTTTCAGAAGCACCTGGTAGCCAATTCTATAACAAACTCTTAGTTGCATCATATATTGATTCTGATAATTTTACATGAGAGAGTTTACAAAACTTAGCCAGCCAAAGCATTATTCCTTTGTGACCCAGTTCAAGGTCTTCTGTTTCTGCCCCTCTTTTCAGACTGGGAGGGTTTTAGTCTTCCCCAGTGTAATCCAAAGATCAAATTATATCCAAAGCCTTATAGATTCCTTGCCTCCAGAGATGAGAACTTTCACTACCACATATCAATAGATCTTGGAAGTTCAAAAGGAAATAATGGCATGGAATGGAGTTTAGGCTTTTGTCACATATTCCAGTCCAGTTCTCTTCAGGCAACTAAGGTCTAAATCTAAATAACCCTCTTTCCATTTTTACATCCTCTTTGCCACATATCAGAGTTCTCTAATGTTATAGACCTTTTGAGTTTTCCTCTAGGCTTTTCCCAAGCTGTAAGTGACAAGCATTGCCAAGGAAGTTGGTACCCTTTCTATTTCAGTCCATACCAGTCCATTCCCTTACAGGTGGACCTGATTCTGTATTTCTTTTGCTGCTACAGACAGAGGTTTGTATAACTCTCAGAAAAGAACCATAAATCAACACTCTTACATGTGAATTTCACAAAAAGTAGGTGAAGAATTTGTTCAGGATAGCAGGCAGCAATTTCTCCACCCAAACTAGGGCATGAAATATTCACACCAAAACTATGAGGAAGAAGAAGTGCTTCTAAAATAATAAGATATTATACTATTTTGTAGGTATGTAGTCCATGAACATGGCAGTATTCTTTGTATAAGCTGGCCCATGTAAATTCATTTTATCAGGATACTAACACAAAAGACATTCTACTTCAATATTACTATGCTGCATGCAATTGGTAACCCGTTCATTTTATGATTATAGGAAATATTGGGAATTTTTCATTCATTTTAATGAATGTTGGCATCAAAATATCACTACCAAATGACTGGGACTCTGATATCTTGTAAGCTCATCACCAGCATAGCAGACAGGACTGGTTTTGCTATGTGAACATTAAGATTCCAAGCAATGTCCTCAGCCTTGTTCAGCACCCCTTTCATGACATGTTTATTTCTCCAAATCTATTTGCCCTAACCTCTTATGACAGCTTGGATCGCAGCCCTTTTCTTGCAGAATACCCTCCACTGCTGCTGTGGGAATTGATTGGCAAGTTATCATGAGTAAGAAACCTGGCCCCAATATCCTGCTCAGGACTAAACCTGACACAGCTGGCCCTGGCCTGGTAGCTGAAAATTGTTCAAAAGTTCAACTTCTGGGATCTGGAGAAATAATACAGATAGAGACAATCACTTCCAACTCTGTGAAATACTGATTCTGATCTGTTTATTAATATCATAAGGAGAGTTGTTATTAATTTTTACCAAAGACCTTGGAATCAAGAGAAAATTCTAATATGTAGTGACATCTAATTTGTTATAGTTGCAACAAAGTTCAGTCTTTAAGACAATACAAGGTTTTGACAAAACATTTATGGTGGTGAGCAAGTAGTGTTTTCTATAATAACTCTTTAAGATTTCTGACATCAAATAATATTTCTAGTTAGTGGTGCCATCAAGGCACAATGCCTCTAACTACCCTCCGTAAAGGAGAAAATTGCTTGCATCTTTACACCGATGATGTTAATTCTTCTTTTGTCAAATATGTGTAAGACCTTCAGCATTTGGCAGCTAACAGTAAGGATTAGTATTCTAGAGTGGATGCTGGAGTGGCTGAGAAAACAACAACTAAAAAAACCCCTTTGGTAATTAGACATATAAGTGAAAAAGCTTGCTTGGCAGAAATCCAGTACCCATATATTCATGTAAATAGCCATCACAGCATCTTTCTTTATTGCTCTTCTCATGAGATCCAACAACACAAAAACAAAGATGTGCCAACTGTTCTCTACTGGGATAATCTGTTACATCCTGAAAACTAATGCATAAAATGCATTGTTCTCACAAAATCTCTCCTAGATATAAAAATAAAATGCGTTTTCATTTCTCTTTTAGATCATAACCGTCTTTTGTATCACTATCAACTTTTTCAGTCTATGATTGATAGTAAAACTCCCTGAATTTAATAAAGTGTGCCAGGCAGAAGAGCAGCAGAAGCATGACTAGGAGTATGTCCTGCTGAATGAGAATGGGATAAAATATAGGTTTTACCTTTTTTGAGACACAAAGGTATTTTAAATAACTTAAATCAACACGTTTACAAATATTTCCCAAAATGATCACTAAAGTACAATTTTAATATTCCTAAGAAAAAGAGAAAAATATTAAATGCTGCCCAAAAGCATATCTATTCAGCCAATCCTGTCCCTAGTCTGAAGTAAAGGTAATCTCTGCTACAGGTAATTTTACAGGTAATGTCTGCTTTTAACTTTTGAAACCTTATTGCACTAGAAAAAGAAGGAACATACACATGACTGTGCATCTAGATGATCCCTTCACGCCTTCTCCCTTCTTTTGCCACTCTAAGAAACTGGGGAAAGATTTGGATTATTAAGATATATCTGAGCTCAGGTCAGAACATTAAAAGAAAAGGCTGGTTTTGTGTTTCTTAAATATTTACAAATTTTTTGTGATGTAGAACTACTAGTCCTATGGTATACTGCATTGTACTAAGTATATTTAACATGGTAAATTTGCCTATAATACTAAATTGGGAGGAGCTGCTCACTCTCTCAAAGGCAGAGAGACCGTGATAAATCAGAGGCATGGGCAATCCCCAATCACATGAAGTTTAACAAAGCATTGGATCCCACATGTGGGATGGGGCAACACTGGATGTACAGACACACTGAGGAACAAGAGGCTGGAGAGCAGCACCGTGGAAAGGTACCTGGGGTCCTAGTGTATGGCAAGTGGAATCTGAGTCAGCAGTGCCCTGGCAGCCAGGAGGGACAACCCTGTCCTGGGGTACATCAGGCACAGCATCCCCAGCTGGGCAAGGGAGGAAATTGTCCTGCTCTGCTCTGGAGCAGCCTCACCTCCAGTGCTGGGGGCAGGTTTGGGCACTGCAAAATGACCAAGTTATAAGGCTATGAGAGGGTCCAAAGAAGGGTGACAAGGATGGTGAATGTTTTGAAGGGGAAGCTGTATGTGTGGCTGAGGTCACTCAGTCTGCTCAGCCTGGAGAAAGCTGAGGCAAAACCTCCTTGCAGTTACAGCTTCCTCGTGAGTGGAAGAGGAGGAGCAGGCACTGATCTCTTCTCTGGTGACCAGTGACAGGACCCAAGGGAGTGGCCTGAAGCTGTGTCAGGGAAGATTTAGGTTGGGTATTAGGAAAATGTTCTTCACCCAGAAGGTTGGGCACTGGAACAGGCTCCCCAGGGTCACAGCACCAAGCCTGACAGGGTTCAAGAAGAGTTCAGAGTTTGGACAATGCTCTCAAGCACACAGTGTGATTCTTGGGCTGTCCTGTACATGGCCAAGAGTTGGATTTTGATGATCCCTGCATCTCTTCCAAGTCAGAATATTCAATAATTTTGTGATTCTATGTTACATTCTTTGGTTTACCTATTGCACTTTGGTAATCAAATGCATTGAGATATAATTATCCTTATTCTATTTCTTATAAAGGCTTTTATATAATCAAAAAATGAGGAGATCTATTTGACAGTTTTTTGACAGTTTCACTTGTATTAACCTTAATACAAGGCACATTAAAAAAAAAACAAAAAAAAAACCAAAAAACAAAGTCAATTTAGAATTTTAGTAATTTAGTAGATGTCTGAACCTTATTAACCATAATTATCCACTGCATCTTTTCTTGGCACCCATTTTGTACAGAAATTCTGTACTGGTTTTATATTATTATACAATATCAATCCTGAAGGTTAATAAGCACTGTGGTAGATTTAATCAATAGGTTTCTTGAGAGAGGTTTTATTTATGCATATACCTCATCTATAAATACTTCGCTATATAAAGAAATCTTTTTCTACGTGTTTTTTCTTTTTGGAGTAGAGGGGTTGGCTAAACAGAGAATAGCAGTTCACAATATGATCTACAGCCTACAAAATAGGACTAGGAAATCAGCCTTCCAGGATTAATTTATACTTCTTATGCTTTAGTGTATCTAGATGATTATAAGTGTACAGCTTGGTGCACTGGATTGCAAACCTATGTTTCCTGCTTACTGCACACATGCAAGCCAGGTAAGAAATGAACTGACATCAGGCAGCAATCAGTATTTTGGGAACAGCATAGAAGGTTCACTGTTCCATTTCCCTTTTGTTTCAGGTATTCTAACCATCATTTCCCCTATGGTGCTGAACCACTGAGAGAAGGAACAAGTTCTCTTACCTTTTGCCTATTTATCTTGATACCAAAAAGAAACCAGGTTACTAAAATTCTGTAAAATGGGAATCCATTACAAAATGAACTTCTTAGTTTATCATCAGACACAGCTCAGAAAACAAGAAACAGGACAGTATTGGGCATCTGTTATGAGAACAGAGGGGCAGATGGGGCCAGGGTCATCATTAGAAAAATTGGCAAACATATATAATTTTGTATTTATTTGTTTTAAATACCTAAACCCAGAAGTGTAGAAGTGAGCATCTGGGAGGAGACAGATGGGGTAGGGCAAAAGGTACAGCTGCCAAAACAATAGGAAACAATAGAGTAACTTCTAGAGAGACTGCTTGAAAGAAAAATTCTGAGGAAAAAGATATGAGGTAAAATATAAAGCAGCAAGTCATGTAGAAATATGGAGAATAAAAATGGGAAGTGTAAGTTTTGCATTGCTGAAATGTGAGCTGTGTGGCTCCTGCCAAATAGAACAAATTAAAGTTCAGCGTACAAACTGTTCTCTGTGTGAGGAGTTCAAGTATTACATCTCTGCTCACTGCTTAAATCAAAGTGAGCTCTTGAATCAGGAGACAATGGCCAGGAGAGTATGCTAAACTGCAGGATAAAATTCATTTGTACAAACCACATTTAAGAAAACTTTAAAAATCAAGCCAACAGTACAGACCAAGAGAATCCTATAAATTATAAAGCATAAATTAGTGAAGTCTTCCAAATGAAAGAGATTTTTATTCAGGTAAAGGAATACAAAACTTGAGAACTCATACCCTTTAATACTATATTAAACAAAGGGTTGTTCATAGAATAAGGGAAAATGGCCAGTTCTGCAGTCTGAAAAATAGAAACATTTCTTATGAAATTTCAACTGTTTATTCTGGGATTTTCACATTTATTTTTCCTTTTGCTTCTAAGTTTGAAAAAATCACTACCTCACCCTCCACCCTCGAGTTTTAGAAAATAAAAAAGGTTTTCTGAATATTATCTGTTGGCAAAGAAAAAGTCTCCCAGAGAATGCTTAAGGCAGTAATAATCGCTGCTTTTATTTACCAGGGAATGCAATGTTAGACAATAAACTAGGCTGGCAGAGTTTGGGCATTTGGGATAAAAGCAACCAAAAGATACTTTTGCAACATCTTCCAGAGAAGTTACTCTCATTCTCAGCAACAGAGAACAGAGCTTCTCTTCAGGACAGAGCACTTCAAGCAACACACGAGCCAAAACCTGATAAAAATAAGCAGATTTTTTACATGGTAATACCTCTGTGATAGAAAAACTTGCAAAGGAGGATCCCTTGGGATCATCTGAGCATATGTGTAGCCACCCTTATTTTACATTCATAACCCCACTCTGTGCACCTTTACCAGCACTGCTCTGGAAAGTACACAGCAGCCTGTAGGGGACAGAGCCAGGGTCACCAGGGCTTCAGTCACCGCAGTAACGGGAGGCCAGGGGCTGCACAGCTGGGTTTGTGCTAACCCAAAAAACACAAGATTTTTTTTTTTTATGGAACACAGCAAGAGACCTTTTCTCTCTTACAGAAGAGGGATAACTGTAGGCATCACTAGAAATACGAAGGTAACTGCTGTGGTCTCAGAGGATAGGAGTGGAGTTTCCACCACTGTTTAATTTCGTACCACCCACATCCTGGCCGGGGAGTGGTTTCAGCACAATAAAGATGGGCCTGAAAGTGGATGGGGATAACATAAATGGGTTTAATTTCCCATTTGAGCCTTAAACTAGCACAGTAACGTAGCCAGAAGAAACAACTTAACCACTCCGTGGCTAAGCACGTCTGTAGATCAGTATTAAAAAATTATTTAGAGACAAATCCCCCATTTTTTTAGAAAACATGTTGCTTATTGATGTATTTTGCTAGCTGAAGAACATTAAACTGGAAGTTACCCACAAATATAAGAAGGTAGAACAGATTGAGGTTCTTAAATTTAAAACACAGTATTTCAGCTTGTCTGCCTCCAAATGAATAAAGGACTAAAAATAAGCAAAAACTTTATAATACTTTATATATAATATAATATAATAAATTTATAAATTTTTAAATTATATATAATATAATAAAAATACTTTATTTTAAATGATCAATGTCATACCTGACCACATCCTGAACCCCCCTATTCATTCTTACATTTGATTTTTATTGAGAAAGAAATTTGCCTATTGTACTATCACTACTGAAGGCAAGCCAGTTATCTACTATACTTCTTTTAATGCCACATGCTCCTCTTTTATAATACTTTAATATCATATTACCACTTACTCTTGCTTTCCTCTAATCTTCAGCTGGGTTACCTAGCTAAATAGTAACCTCTAAATGTTAGGTTAGCTAAAAAACTACTTAAAACGAAAGTTTATCAGAAGACCTCTTCTCTCCTGAATTCCATCTCAGCTGAAACAAATTCCATTTTGGATGGCTTTTTTACATAGAATACTTTTAGGAAAAGAAATTGCAAAAAGCTTCAATTATGAAATAGTATCAATGCACATTTGTTAACCAAAGCATTTTGGTGTTTTGTAAATGATACTAGTTCGGCTTTGGGTTTTTCTTTTTATGAGACATCTTCCTAATTCATATCATACTACATACACACAATTTCCAAGTTTTTAGTTTAGATTTGAACTTTTCAGATACCATAACAGAAATTCAGACATGTAATAGGTTAGGATTTAAGCTATTCATACACCTCATTCTTCCATTCCATTACAATTTTGAAACATAAGAGCTAAAGTTTCAAAAGGTTTAAAATAGTGACAATTGCTTTTACCCGTCCTGTTCCTCTAATAACTTTTCTATCTTATAGAGGTGGTTATCCTCAAATTAATCAATATAATAAAGTTTGAAAGTCTGAATGACTTAGGACATCCTTATAAGAAGCAACCTATAGTTTTTTTGGTTTCATGGAAAAACAAAAAATCACTCTTGTTAATATCACCTATTAAAGATGAGGAATGGCAAAGTAGATTTTAGCCAGAAATTACATAAGAATTTTTAAAGTTACATGCTCTTTCAATAAAATTTATTTTGCCAATGCCCACTTACTGTTTTGGTACATTGCCATAAAAACCTAGTTTCCTCAAAGATATCTACATGGCCATGTATTGTGAAATTCCAGGATTTCACAGTATGATTCATAAACTGATTAAGGATGCCACCCAAAAAAAAGTACATTGCTTTGTGTTGTTGACTGCTATTGTAAAATACCTCCTAGATATTTAAATATGTCTTTTCAAAATAGACAAACACTAGGCCTTGTGAAAAGCTCTGTATTTGTCTGTTTTAATGAAGAAAAAAACCTATTTGCTTAGTCAAATATACATTTGGCATATATTCTCCTTCACAATTTTTTTATTTTCCAATTAAAAAAAAAAATACAATTATCCTTCAATCTCTCCTCTCCTCTCCCTTATCCACAAGCAAACACTTTGAAGGCAATATTTTTGATTCCTGTTGCTGAAGATTTAAACTCCAGATGGTTTTCTTGCTTACGATGTGGTTACCTTACTGCATCATTTCTCCTAAAATGGAGCATGGACTGAGCCTATGCCAGAGAAACCACATGTTGGAGGAGAGCTGCGTTACTGGTATATATCCTGAAGGTGTGACCAAGCTGAGCAAGTCAGGCCATAAGTAACGGGGATATAAAATCTTCTGATTACAGTCTTTAGGAGTTTTCTCAATTCCAGAATTGAAACACTTTCCTGCTTATGCATTTTTTCCCAACTCTCGCACTCATTGTTTCAAAAAATACATACAAAAGTACTGGTTAATGTAGATATAACAATTTAAAACAAAAAATAAATTAAAAAATATATTTATTAATTTTGAGAAATAATCATGTGAAGGGTAAAAAGTTGTGGTGGATGTGACAGTTCTTAAAGGATTGCTAGAAATCATTGTCTCAAAGCTATAAACTGAGGCGCAATAAAAAAAATTCTTTTCGTTACCTTTTTTTTTTTTATGAAAGATAATTTAAGGGAACTAAAATAAAAGCAAGGAAAATCAAATATGCTCACTAATATTCATTGTCTAGTGCCAATGTCTGATTGCACAGAGAAGGAATTCCCAAGTCTGGACATGAAAATTAATCACTGTCTGAAAAAAGAGAAAAGGAACATTCAGTTCCTTCAGGGATTTTTCTTAAAGTATTTCTCACAAAAACACAGCTCTAAATACTTTTGTTTCAAGGAAGTTAACCCTCAAACATTTAATTTTATTTGTATTTCACCTCAGGGTAAAAATTTATGAAACACAATTTGCAGGTAAAATTTTATATGACTGAGGAAGTAACAATTAATAGAAGGAGATGAGGAACTGAAATTTAAACCTTTTTAGTCTAAATGAATGAAAGTTTATAAACATGTTATCTATCTGTCTGGTTTGGTATTACTTTCCCAGCACACATTACAAAAAATCAATAGTGCCTCAAGTCTGATAAAGGATACAGAGGTAGAAGGTAAGTTTCTGCATTGTGGAAATGCTGGTGCTCCAGAGACAGTTGCAGTCATGTAGCATGAGATATTCCATGAAAACAAAAATTATACATTGCTCCTTATAAGGCTGTCCTACCTCTATTACATTTATGTTCCTGCATTGGATTTTCCAGTCTTTTGAATTCTGACAGTGGTCTCAATCTTTAAGACAGGGAGAAAATGGAATTGAGGAGTAATGTAACACTGGAATATTTCAAAGCCTGCTGCCTTCCCATTTATTTGGACATGTTTTATGTTGCATAACAAGGGAGTGAGATAGTACAAAGTCTTCAGAAATCTTTCCCTCCCCTCCTTTATTTGTTAGGGTCTTCAATGCTAATAAATATACTAATTTCAATTATTGATTCTACCGAGAAGATTCTTCATTTAATGTTGATTTAAAAACTTGGCAATGACTGAAAATTGTGAGAACAGTCAGTGATGAATAAAGAGTCTCCTTCCACCATCTTGTAATTTTACATGTCCTACACTCCAAGCTTTGTGTGTTACAGGCACTGAGAAATTTCCTTTCTTCTTTGGTGACCCAAAATTGACTTTATTTGCAGTTGCAAGTTTTGTGTGGTTTCACACCCGATCTTGGACTTAGAGGTGGATGCAAATTTTAAAATCCTCCAGTACCCCTGAGCTTCTAAAGGAAGAAGAGCAATGGAAAACATGCTGAAAAAAATCCTATGAAAGAGTACTGGCAACAGGCTAATTGTAGACATCAAAGACTGCATGGACAATGTAACACATTGCGAATTTTCCAGAAATACAAGCTCACATGGAGATGGGATTGAAGGTGCAGAGACTGGAAAACAATTGCATACTGAGTAGAACTCAGTGAAATGGTTTATATACTGTGAAATAAGCCCTTTTTTTTTTTTTTTTTTCA
>VZTN01021436.1:1884-78966 GCA_013400515.1 Erpornis zantholeuca
GTAGCTTGCAAACAAAGAGAGTGTGTTACCAGGATTTCCGCACCTATAAAAAAGTCCTTTCACCTTTGTGCCTTAAAATGATGCTGTCAGTGATATTCACAGTGGAAAATGTTCCTCTGTAACTCATTGTTTTCCTTTATTTTATAGCCTGGTAGCTCCTTTTGCTTTCTTTAGGAGTTCAAGGAAAGAAAACTTGAAGTCTGATATGTCTATTTAAAGGGCTTCAAGCAGCAGCCAAATGCCAAAGAATAGATCAGACAAGAGGGTCTCTGGCGATTGCTTGTCTGTCTCTAGCACACTGCATGCATTGTTGATCTGTGCTTCAGACCAGCCCCTTGCAAGGTTTTAGTTCTTTGGCTGGTTAATAATTAATGTTACAAGCATTTGAAATGAGGGTCAGGGTGCAGTCATTGCTGGGAACTAATTGTGTTTTCTTCAGACTTGTGGTGAGTTCACAGTGATGAGCTTTGAACAGTCCTTTCCTTTGAGCCTGGAGGAGGCAACCGCGAGTGGAAGGCTTAGATCAACATACCTGGGGCCTGAGGCTCAAATCCTGACATTGATGATGACCCTCTGTGGGGCCTTAGGCAAATATCCTACTGTCTCAGGCTCATGCACATAAAAATCCAGCAGTTTTTATTTCTTTTGTTTTGTATTTTGTGTGACTTGTTATATCATCACCTTCTCAGGACTGACATGCAGACCTTGAATTTAGTTTTAGCATCTCATGCCCCATTGTAATCAAATAGCAAATGGAAAGACAAGAACTCATAAAGTTTGAGGCAGTTAAAAAAATTCCTCCATCTGTAACCAGCCAGGGAAATTTTTGGTTTTCTTCTCAGTCTTGAGGGCCAATGTGATTTCTGTAAACTTTAAAAAAAACATTCGTCAAGACAGTTATATCTTTTTGACAGATGGAGAAGAGGAAAAGTAATTTATGCATGAATGAGACATGAGAAAGGTCTTGATAGAGTCATAATCGTCAACCACCTGATACTGGGTTACACTCATCTTTAGGGTAGAAGATGGAAATAGAGTCTATGATGTGCTACTGGTCACTGATCCAGTCCCCATAAAAAGGTATTCTGTATTAACTTCTGCTAAGTACGAAATTTCACCAGTGAAATCAGGTGAATCTTGATATGTAATACTGAAAAGGTTTAAAGCTTTCAATGAACTCGGTTGCAGTCAGAGATTGGCAAGTCCCTCCAAGGATCTACAGAAGAGTTTTGTGTGAGTCTTCCAGAACTACCTACAAATGCTTGGGAAAAACTTGAGTACATAGTCCACTGTTTCTCCATCATCACCCTGTATTCTTAGTTCAAGATAGTTGGCATTTGACAATCATTCTGTCCTTTTTTATCAGGAATCCTGTAAACTGTGACATTCCTGTACCAGCTTTGTTAAAAACTTTTCCAGTTTCAGTCAGTTGTCTGTGGTTTCTTTTCAGAAAGGAAAAAATTAAAAGGGAGAAGCACTCTTCCTTCATAAAACATGACTTTTTTATACTACTAGATAACTACCAGAAACCTGATTTTCCTGAATGCAAAATACAGTCAGAGTCTAATGCAAGTGTGTTCTGGATTGGATATCAGGGATTGTCTGTGCTCTTTGAGAAAGGAAGGAAGGATACAGTGTGTTTTTCAGCTGTTGAAAGAAATGGGAGAAATTTAATTCAATCCCTCCCATGGGGCATCTCTGTGATCATCCCAAATGGCTTGTGGCTAAGTTGCTGTGGGAATTATTGGAATTCTCTGTGAGTCTGGTGCCAAACTGAAAGTATTTGCTCCCCTTGACAAAAAAGGGAACTTTTTAACTGCGAATCCATCGGAAAAGGATTTTGTAGCTTTGAGACAAATAGGAGAAAAATAGACATCACTGAGAAGACATCAGAGAGACATGTTCATGCTAACAGTGCATAGCACAGTCCCACATGATCAAGTCCAAGGCCATTTCACTCAGTGCTGGAACTGGAGACCATTACATATAGGAAAGTTAACTTGGCAAAAAAATGATCCTGTGGATATGGCATGATAGGAAATAAACATTCGTAGTGTATGAACTCTTTGTTGGTGATCCAGGATACTTTCAGTCTTAGTCCATAGATACCCAAAAGAAGACTTTGAATATCTGTATAATTTCATTTTATTCACTGTAGAGGGATTGATGAATAATCTTGTGGTTGTAGCACAAACCTGGAAGAGATGAGATCTGGGCTGAAGCCAGACCACAATTGAAAACTTCAGAAAATAATTCCGAGTACTTACATCAGGCATCCAGAAACAGAAGTATCCCATATTAACTATCTCTTTTCTAACTGCTTACTTAACTTCTTTTTAACTCCATCTTCCCCCGTGTCCTGGAAATGAGTTTAGTAATAAGGAGGATACTTTCCTTCCTTTTTTAAAAATTGCTTCTCTATGGAAAGGAGGTCATAATACTCTCAGCATACTACCCCATAATAATACTAAATCATTTGCTATTTGGATTAAAACTTGGATATTTGTTATCCATTGCAACTCTAAGGTATGCTGGGAAGTAGAAGGACCAGCCTAACCACATATATCTTTTCACAATATAGAAAATAAAAAAAAAAAAACTTCGAAGTATTTGGAATAAATATTTTTGTCAACTTTCAGATTTTTGAACAATTCTGCTCACAAAAAGATCTTCTCTATTTGATGTTAGTTTTAACCTTATTAAGGTAACTTGGTCTTGCTGTTGTAATGCCTTGGCTTCTGCCACATTACAAATGTTGAATGTTAAATAGAATTGATGGGGGCTATTCTTACTAATTGCCACTTGCAAAAAAGTAATTATATTCTCTGTCTTGGATAATATACTGTGGCATTTGGGACTAGCTAGGCATGACCTACCCGACCTTTCCTGTTGTCAGTTTTGGAATGAATGGTGTGGGAAAACAAAGGCTAGTTGAGACTAGAAAAAGTGACTGCAGGTCTTCAATGTACTGTAATTCATTTGAAGGAAATATGTTTAAAGTTAACTTAATCAATAAAAATTGACAGTCTGTGTTGCCAGGAGTGAACAGGAGATGTTATCATCGAAAGCAGTTCTATTTTATATTGTGGTATAGTTCCAGTATCTTTTTAAAGTCCAAATACATGAAATTTATATGCCCATGTTGCACAAAATTTTTATTAATAAAATAGTACTAAGGGAAAAAATTGATGCCAACCTGCATTGCATCCTGACAAACAAGGACTCATAGCAGGGGGGAAAACACACTTTTTACAGGGCAGTTACCTGCTGAAAACTGACACTTTATGAAAGCTAAAATGTCCCATCAGTTCTGTGGACTGTTTTTCCCAGCTCTAGAATGACTCTGCAAACACAGATGAACTGAGGCAGAGTTTCAGGCCCTCACTTTAGCGCTTGTCATTCTAGTTCAAGTCTCCGCTTGTTTTCTGGAACATCTGGGAGCCTGGTCTCTCACATCACCTGAAAGTACCTATTACCAAGTCTTCCTGGAGGCTGCCATTCATTTGTTTCTGCCTAGAGAGTCTGGAAAGCTTTGCTTTCCTTCTTTACAGCAGTGAAAACACATTTGAAGCTTGGATGTGTTCTATGAAACAGAAGTGCTGTTTTCTGCTCCTCCATACTTTGAATGTTCTTGTTCTACTTCCAAGGCACCCTGTCGCTTCTGCATCCTTCATTGTGGCTTTTGAAGTCTAAAGGACCTTAGTGCTCCATCTGCAAACTAGGGATGATTCAGTGCTCTATTTCTAAACTGGAGAGTGTACCTCTTCCTTTCTTATATTTTTTATTTGATCCGTTGTTGTTTTCTTTTTTGTTTTGGGGTTTTTTTAACATTTTTGACACTAAGTAGCATTGTGCAATGCACTTAAGTGCGAGTCTGATCTTTGACACACATTCTATTATTGTAATACAAATAATTAACAAGTTGCAGAAAACATTATTGCAAAACTGCAGGGGAGCACAAACAAGAACTAAATAAAAATAAATTACTGGATATTTAATACCATATCTTCACACCATTTTTGAAGTACTGTAGGAGAAAGGAAGGTAAAAAGAATTTTTCATTCATCCATTGGGCTTTCGTTATAGAAATTGGCACTTTTCTCAGAGCCTTGCAAGTTTGTGGTCTATTTACTTTTGATTAATTTCTGCACTGTTCTACTTGTTGCTCTAATGTTTTGTTGAGAATTTAAATTCTACACTTCAGCAAATTAGCCCCATTTAATTCTTTCTTTCATTAAATCTAAGCAGATCTACCACCACTACTTTTCTTTAACTCTCCCAGAAATCCTTGCTGACAATTAGCATATGCTTTTTTTCATGTTTTTGCTAAATTACAGTAAAAATCCATAAAGCTCTAAAATTCAGGAAACTCAAAATCTTGCTTTTTGTAGTCAGAATTTGCCAGTCGCTTCTGACAGACAATTTTTGACAGGATCCTGACATCTCCCCATATACAATTAAACAGTTCTAGATTTCATCCCTTCAAAAACCATCGAATTCCTGAAAACCAAGCTAGCCAAAGATATGAGTCAGCATTTTCTTCATTTGCTTGGCTTCTATTGCTCTTTCTAGAGCAATGACTATTTCCAGCTGTGCCTTGCTTGCCTCTCAGTTAAATGTGGGTGGCAACACGTACCATTTCTGACTGGTTTATGGGCCCAAGCCAATGCAGAAAGAAACCACTTCAAAAGATGATACCACAACAACTAAGTGATATCAGATGGACATTGACCCAAATTTGGTCTATTTCGCAACAGTTCCCAAAAATGCTACCCTTTTCCAGGTCTAAGTGTGGTCTTCTTTTTTACAGCTAGATTGGGTAATTATGGGGGACATGTATCTCACATCTATATTCAACCAAAGGCCTTTCTTGCCTTTATTTTAACAGAACAAGAATATTTGAGCAGCTCCAGGCTGGGTACTGAATGCTCTCTCTTCATTGTCATATCCACGTGAGAGGAGGGAATGATGCCTGGCAGAACCCAGCTCTGAAGGTGTGTGCACTATGGACAAGACCATTGTGTTGAGTCCTGGAGGCTCTCAGTGAATATGGACAATAATACTGCATTAAGCCAGACAGAAATTTCCCACTGATGTCAAAGGCAGAATAAAATCTTGGACTGTTATCCAGCCAGTTTGCCTCCTCTCTATTTTGGTTTAACAAAACTCATATCCTAGGATGCACATAAAAAGTAACATACAGTTTCAGTAAGCAAAAAGACATACTTTGAAGTCTCCTTAGTGTCTTCCAAGTTCTCAGGCTGTTACAAAGGGCATTCTGGGAAAGGATTACTTGCCAGAGTTGGATCACCTGCCTTGGGACCAGAATATCAAGCTACTTGTCCCTGGACAAATATGCAAAGAAGACAGGAAGCAGTCTGGCACACTGAATTCCAGTTTTGCAAAGGTGTCTCTCTGCCTGCCTGAGCACATTGGTGTTGTTCAAGGGAGAGACAGCATTTTTCACATAAACCTTCAAACGTTTGCTGTTGACTCTCTGGTGCCAGGCACTTATCTCTCATGAGGTGGTGCAAACAGAACTTAGATGCCTTTTTCATTTATTTGAATTTTACTTCCCCACCCCCTAGCTCCAAATATCGTAAAATCTGTACCCTCATATCATGAAGCCTAACTGCCCCCCTTTTGTATCCCACCTCCCATCTTTGGCCATCCTGCATGTATTTTTGTATTAGGAAAAGGCACAAGGACTTCGGCAGCAGAACAAAGTAAGTGACACTTAAAAACCTTCACATGCATTATTAATAGAAGAATGAATTGATAATAAAATCACTAGTAACTGAGTCAATAGGAATGAGACACAGAGGGAAAGAAGAAACATTAAGGTTAAGAGCAAAGAGGAGAGCATGAATGGGAAAGATTTGAGAAAAACAGCAAAGAAAAGAAAGGACATAGGGAAACAGAGTGAAAAGAATAGATAATAAGGTGTAGATAATAAAACTTTATTAATAGATAATAAAACTATGTGCATAAAATAAGTCAAAGTCAGGCTTAGGAACAAATGTCACAACTGAGCCTAAGCTGGGCTGTTTCGAAAGTCTGCCCCCTGCTCTAGATGCTTGTAAATTTCGCTCTGAGCTCTCTCGATAGTTTGACCTCACTTGTCTGAAGTGAAACACTTCCCTAGTACTGTAGAGTACTTCATAGAGAAAGATGCAACACCATTTATGGGAATATTTGTGACTTTTTACCTTGCCCACTCTCTTTATGTGTGAACTTTAGAACAATAGCAAACTCACAATTTAGCAGCGTCTGCACAAAATTCCAACGTTGACTGAATTGACCTGACCCGAAAATCTCATATGTCATTTTAGCTCTTTCAGCAGGTAACAAATGCATTTCAAAGCATGATTTTTGATATGCTTGAGTCATACTCAGAGCATGATGAGTGTTTATATCTTTCTTTTCCGAGTACATGGGAATATAAGCAAAGAGGCAGCTGACGTGCTCGTCTGTGCCCACTCAATGTGCTACTGTAATTTATAGCCTTTCTTGTTTGTGTCTCCTCACAGTAACCTCAGCACTGCCATCTTGGAAAGTGATGTATGTGAATTGATTACTAACTGAGGTTACTAGGATAGCAACACCTAGAAAATGCTTTGTCTGAAGCTGGGAGGTGAGGGTCTTGAGACCTGACCAAAGACCAAATAAAATAAAATGAAGGAGAGGGAGAGGAAGCAACAAAAAAAAAGTAAGTGGAAAAAAATAATGCTGTTTAATAACCTGGATTAGGATAAGTCTTTACCTTTTCACTATGAATTTGCAGAGTTAACTAATAATTATGTAAAATTCCTCCTATAAAACTGATGCTGACAATCGCCTGGACCTGAGTGATCAATTTTGTTACATGGCATTGGTGGGCCTTAATTCCAGTGTCCATTTTATTTCAGCAGCACATTACAGTGATTGCCTAAACTGAGGTATTCTGAAGTCCTAGTGGTCAGCCCCAAAGATTTCACAGTTCTTACCCTTTGCAAAAAGCAAAAGAAGGATTTCATCCCAGTTTACTCATCCCCTTGGTCTTTATTTTAAAACAAAATAGGGAACATCTGGACAAATATCTTGGCATCTTTTTGTTGTGATGACTCAAGCTAGTTTGAGCTTCAACAATGCCTTGTAGCATCCAGTCACAGGGCACAGAGTGAGTTTAGGTCCTTAGAACTGAAAGATTCCAGAAAATTCCATACAAATGAGCCCCAGACATATAAGTCTTAGAAGCAATTGTGGTGTTTCTTTCCACTTAGCTTTGAATTAACATTTGTTTGAAATAAAAAGGAGTTTTATTTTCCCCCCTAACCCTGTTGCTTCTTTTGTTTTTTTTCTGAGTATTGAAGACATTTTCTTTTATTTTTTCGTTTAGGATATCAGATTCTGACTGTTTATGATTTTGTGAGAAGGCACTATTGCTTCTTTTGACTTGCTACCTTAACCCTATAGTAAATTTTGTCAAAGCTAATCCAGATAAATATAAATGTGTAATCTGGAAAAAAAAATGTTAACAGAAACAGCCTCACTCTAAATCAGTAGCAAAATTGTGTCTGCAATATAGGTATAAGATTTTGGTTTTGTTTTTCTGTGTACATGAATTAATTGGTCTCTTTATTTATAAGTTGGCGAAATGGAATTTTGCACAATTTTTGTTCTTATTTCCTTTAAACAGCTGATTGAACAGATTACAAAATTCTTTTTGAACGACTGTCGAATACATAGTAGCAAATCATGTCTTGTTGAAAGTAAGTTTCTGTTCTCAGCTTATAAGGGTGGAGATACTTTTGCTTAGTTCCCAGGGGTAAAATTCTGCCCCACTGAAGTTTTGACATTAATTTCAGTTGGGCCTGAATTTTGCTCCAGGTTTTCAAAACCAGCTTCCAGATATACAGTAAAATACCTGAGTTTTGGCCAGCTTTCCGTCTCTCTTTGCCAAAAGCATGCGTAGAACAAATACATATAGAGAAGAAATCTTATGGAAAGTCTCACAGACCTGTACACAATTTAAGCACAAAGAATTTAAAGAAATGTGAAGGGATTCTGTACATATGGGAAAAGAAAATTTTGTAAAGTTACTTGAAGCATAGATCACCAAGCAGACATTCAGGATGTCTAAGTCTTCTCCCAGTTCTGCCACTTGTGTATCTGATGTCTTTGACTGAATCACTGCAGTTTACTGAGATGTTTGTTTGCATGTAAAAAAGTGAGCAATAGTTCATTTCTCTAGAAGATACATAAACTACTGAGTAATCCCACCACATAGTTTCGCTTGTTTTTTTCCTCCCACCTGTGAAAAATGGACATTCATGGTTCATATTTAACATTTTGCAACATTCAATTTAAAGAGTTCCCTTTATGCATATGGTTAAAATGTTATCGATTAGATATCTAGACAATGCATAGCAGAGGTCTGGTTTCATTGCAGTATTCAATCCAAACTGTCCTAGGGAGATTTATTCCACAAAAACTGGTTTTCACTATAAGAAAATAAAGACACTTCTTGTCTGGTAGACTGTGAAGAACCCAAAAAGTGAAGAGGGCTCAGACCCACAGCTTCTATCTGATTTTGTGTTCACTAGAATTTTTTCAACAGCTTTAAATGCAGAAATCATTTTATGACAAATATAAAATAACACTTAGAAGTAATTGTTGCACTTTTTTTTTTCTTAATCTGCAACAGAAATAACTATTCACAGTTGTAGTCTGCAGTCTGGAATGTGAATGGAAGATTTGCAATCACCAGCTATATGAAGTTCTATAAAGAGAAAGTGCCAGATTCTGCACCAAGGATGGGGCAACCCTGGATGTATGGACAGACTGGGGAATGAGAGGCAGGAGAGCAGTGCTGTGGGAAGGGACCTGGGGGTCCTGGTCTGTGGAAAGTTGAACATGAGTCAGCAGTGCCCTGGCAGCCAGGAGGGCCAACCCTGTCCTGGGGGGCATCAGGCACAGCATTGCCAGCTGGGCAAGGGAGGGATTGTCCTGCTCTGCTCTGAGCTGGGGCAGCCTCACCTCGAGTACTGGGGGAGTTTTGGGTGCCTCAATATAAGAAAGATATTAAGCCATTAGAGAGTGTCCAAAGGAGGCCAACAAAGATGGTGAAGGGCCCTGAGGAGAAACCCTTTGAGGAGCAGCTGAGGTCACTTGGTCTGTTCAGGCTGGAGGAGAGGAGACTGAGGGGAGTCTTCATTGCAGTTACAGCTTCCTCATGAGGGGAAAAGGAGGGGCAGGCACTGATGTCTTCTCTCTGGTGACCAGTGACAGGGTCTGAGGGAAGGGCCTCAGAAATTGTGTTGGGGAGGTTTAAGTTGGATATTAGAAAAAGGTTCTTCACCCTGAGGTTGGTTGGGCTGTGGAACAGTTTTCCCAGGGAAAGTGGTCACAGCACGAGGACTGGCAGTGTTCAAGAAGTGTTTAGAAAATTCTCTCAGGCACAAGGTGTAACTCTTAGAGATGGTGCCATGAAGGGCCAAGAGTGTAATTCAGTGATCCTTGTGTATTCCTTCCAACTCAGCATATTTTGTGTGATTCTATTTGTGTGATTCTAATTTTGTGAATCTGCCTTGTGTATTTGTTTTTTGTTGCAATTTGACTGTTTATTTGATTGATTTTTTTTTGAATGGTGTGTTTTCAACAGCAACCTATTTTATGTGAAGGAAATAAATATATGTGTCACTAATGGAAACTATTTAACAGAGTTTAAGGCCAAGAGGTACCATCAGACTATTCACCTAGCACTCTGGTATATTAAAGTTCTTCAATATCTCCTTATTCTTGTATGAAAACTATATCTGCTTCTACTTATCTTAAAGAGGCATTCTAGAAAGACAATCCATCTGTGCTGCCAATGATTTGTTGTACTGGTTAACAATACTCACTGTTAAATATTCTGCTGTTGTTTCTTGTAATACGTGATGCCGTTCTCTCCTAGATCAAAGCATTTCTTAGTACTCACTCTCTTCTTCCTGGGAAAAGGATTCATGCTTGTAAACTCGCCCTCTCTTCTTCTGATCAGATAAACAGATTAAAACCTTTTAAGTGTGTCCATGGACAACAATTTCATCATTTTCAAAGTGTTTTACATTTTAAACCTTTTTTCTGAACACGTTCCAGCTTTTCTGACACAATTAAAAGGTGTAGAGTGCCAGTGAAGTGTGCATCATTTTTCACAGAGGGTAGCAGAAGACGGTGCTGCACACAGGGCATGGTCTCCTGTCTCTGGTGGCTCAGTCCTCTTCACTTGCACGCTAAAGATGACATTGATTTATTTTGTCTCAGAATGCTGTGTTTGCACCCAATGTACCTCAGGTCCTCTTCAGACTCCTGATGCTTAGGAGCTTAGCTGCAGTGTTGAACAAGGGTAACCATCACACCAAAAGCTACAGTTTCATGATTATATGTTTATTTACCACAGTCCAATAATGGGAATGGTTACACAGGGTAGGTGTAACAGGTAAACTTTATAATTTCTACTCTGGAAAACATTGTAGGGGAAAGGAAGTATTTATTATCACAGATCTTTTATTATCACAGAAAGTTTATAGATTTTCTACAGGTTAAATATTCCAGAGTACCTAGATCTCTCAGAAAGTTCTTGGGATATTCTGGTACTGTTACAGAGGTTCAAGGTATTATTTGTGCCATCTTCTTGACCTAATCTCTGCCAAATTCCACTGGAATGCTATGATCTTGCTGGTTGACATCTATGCTGCTTTAACCAGAGACAAATGGGGCATTCTTAAAACTTGAGAGACTCAGAGATGAACTGGCACTCAGACCAACCCTTCAGTGGTCACTTGCCTTGTTTGCCTTCCTGCAGTATTTCCCCAGAAGAGTGTTCACCCTGGGGCCACCGCACAAGCTGTGCACCTGTACTCCACAAAAGGCATTTCCTTCAAAGAAAACATCAAAGCTCTGAGAAATAACCATGAGAAACATTTCTCTGAGCATCATTCTAGCTATTATCTTGACACAACTGCTGTGTTCTGGGTACTTAACCCAGGAGATTAAATCTTTATGCGCCAGTGCAAAAAGATCATATCCCTGTAATTTTTCATATATATAATTTCTCAGCTGCTGTAGTTTAAACTTGTCATATTTATGGTGCAACTGTAATTTAGGTGAACAATTTAAAATGCCATTCTCAAAGGACAATTCTCTAGAACTACTACAACAAATACCTTTCCTTGACAGTATATTGGGTGGTGGAACTTATCACTCCAGTCAGTTATATTTCTGAGCCAGTGACTGCTTAATATTCTCGAAGAGAAAAATCATTAGGAAATCCATACTAATAAATTACAGTATGGTGTAATTGAAGTAGGAACAAAAGGTAAGATTCTGCATGTAGCTACATTTGCTGCAGGACTTAGTTATACAGGAGTAATACACCTTAGATGCCAAAAAAAAACTGGGCTGGAAGAGGTTAGATAAAAATTGGTTTAGAAATACCCTATCTGTCTTTGGTGATCCTGTGCCTACTCTCCAACCTATCTCTGCTTATCTGGTGATAAGATAATAATTTGCATGTCTCCTATCAATCATTGTAGTATTTCCTGTATTGCCTGCTGCTAAGAACCTTCCTGTACTTTTAGGATCATTAAACAGGACACATTTTTGGGATATTGAAATTGTGGTCAAACCTGTACCGTGATAACTGAACGTGGCTGGGATGACTAATATGGCTAAGGCAAATGACAAGAGCCTGTGCTTACATCCCACTAAATTCTGTGTGGTTTGGGCATTTAATTACTTGCAGTGCCAGACTGGGGTGATTGTGTTCCTGTCAACGCTGAACCTTGTATTGAGCTGATTCTGTTCATCAGTCCCTAAGGACCACAGTGGTCAGGAAACCACAAAAGTTTGGGCACACTGAGAAACACAGCCTCAAAAGTTAACTGCCGTTAAGCACTGAGGGTGATGTGGGTAGCAAACTGCACTTCTGGAAGAATGCTGTTGGTTTACAGAATGTTTCTAGTTACCCTCTTAAAAAAAAAAAAAAAAAAAAAAAACCCAAAATAATTTGGAACTTCCAAGAATACAAGAGAATAAGGAAAGCATAGACAGTTTTGGAGTGACAGAGAGGGTACACCACATCACACAAACCTCCACCACCACTGGCATTCTTGATGCTGGCCTTGGATGGCAGCCCAAGGACTGAACACGCAAACGAATCTTCACTCCTCCCTGTGACCCCTCACCAGGCTTGAAGCCCATGTGGAGAGGAAGCTCTTCTGTTGCTGCTCAGGCTGCTTTTAAATAGCTCAGTCTCCATTGTTGTGGAAGTCATTTCTGGATTCTCAAACTTATATAACTGAAGACTGTCATCTTTCTGCACAGGCTACTCTGTAGGGCAATTCTGTGAGCCTGAGTTGGGTTCCTGTTCCTCGTCTTGTGGAGCTTTCCTCTCCATGCAAGGCTCTGCAGGCTTGCAGCTCAGACACCTCACTCACCAAAGTAAAAACCTGAACCAGAAGTAGGTCTTCAGGGATTTGGATGGAAAGACAACTTATTTCCCGTTTAGGTCACTAAAATCATTAATCTCTTCCTTACTGGAAGTTGGCAATTTGAATCAGGATATGCTACTATGATTTCTGTTCAAAAAATGATGGAGTCTGTGCAGAAAGAGTATATATGGGCTTTACAAGGCAATATTCTGTTCTATATTTTCTGAGAGGAAAAATAAAGAGGAAACTAAACCACCAAATAAAAAAAACAGTGAAGCACTTGGTTAACTGTGGTATGTCATGAGCAGTGGGTTGGGAATGGAGAGTGTGACCAACACAGTGTTAAGACCAGTATTAAAGTGTTGCTTACAGCAAAGATGCTGGAGTTGCTGTTCTCTACATGCTGCCTCCACATCTGCAATGAGAGCTAATCAAAATAGCTGTGTTTGGCTTGTCACTGGCCTAAAAAACACTCTTTGATACAAGAGAGCCTCCAAGGCAAAGGGAAATATCTTCTCTAGTCAGAAGGGCTAAGAAAAGGCTGTCTTTCAGAATTGCTCTTTCAGTATTGTCCCCTATGCATTTCATGTCTGTTGTTATTTCAGTGTGGCTTGCACTGCACACAGATTGTATTCAGGTGTGGACCTGAGGCTGGGACTGATTCGAGGTTATACTGGTGTAATGAGTGCTGCACCTAAATTTTCTTTGCTGAAGAAGCAGATGAAGCAGCAGGGCCTACACTGTTGCATCTTGGTACAGCTCTATACTCACCAGAGCATTTGTTTCTACATCAAGAAAAGGCATCACATTTTCAGCTCTTAAATATACAAAGCACTCTCACTGCTGATCAGCTTTTCTAAGTTTGTATCATAGGCTTTGTTACCATGTAAAACTTGCATTCCCAACTTGCTGGATCAGCAGGAATGCCTTCCTTTGAAGTGGACATAGAACTCACAGCTTTGTAGAAAGCAATATTTGGAATCCTTCTGGGATACGTTTAAAAGAGATACCTGTACATGCAACTTGCCAGCATAACCTCTTAAAATATTGCTGAGCTCAAAAGCAAATATCCATATTCAAAAAACACACTAAAAGACTCTGTTGAGTCAGAAAAAAATGATATAGCTGTAGTATGGAAATGACTCACACCTGCGCATTCAACTCTGATTTTTGGTGATAGTCTTAGGAATCTGCAGTCTGCCTTCTGAATATATTACATGCTAACTTTCAGTAACTTTCTTTATTCTCTGCAGGACTGTTGAGAAAGATTCTCTTGAGATTTGAGATCCTGGACTTTTGTATTACTCTTCTGCAAAATCGATGAATGATGATTAGAGCAAGTTAATTAGGATGAGAGGTTTTGCAGGTAGCTAAGTCAGACATTCAGGCTAAGTCTCTCTCCAGACTCACTGGGGTGAGAAATGCAATTCCATAGATTCATATCATGTACTAAGATGGGATGAATCACAGTTTTGGAGATGTCCATCAGTTTTCCTTGGGGTCCCCCTCAGTTCTATACTTAGATTTTGTACAGCCATGGGAATGTGGAGGTCTATGGGAGTTATTCCTAAACTTGCTGGAGGTTTCTGCCTCTGTGACTGGATCATTTCCATTACCTATTTAGTTTCTTCAGGTTACTTGAAATATGACAGACTTTCTGTCTTCTTCATCCGTACATGCTTCCCAGAAGACCATGAACACATAAATATTGCAAAGGTTATGACATGCTCAGGCACCTAGTGCTGCAAACTCACCTGTGGTTATACAGCCATCACCATGTGTCCATGGCAAAATAAAATCCAAATCTAAACAAAACAAAACCCCACCCGATCTAGGAAAAATAGACAATTTTAGGCTGGCTAATCAAGCTTAGTTTGGTCAAGCTAAAGTGCCATGGAAAGATGGAGCAAGTCAAAGGCGAGGAGTTGAAGGTTCTTTCCACTCATGTTGAAACATCATTTAGTACTTTGAAGTAAATCCCTAATTTTATGGATATTCTACTGACCTTTGGTTGGACAGCCAGGAAATCTTTGTGCAGTTTCATCAATACTTTAGGTAGAAAACATGAAAATTATAAAAACATTTTAGACAACAAAAATACAAATACAGATATATATAGAAGGAAAGACAAATGAGTTGTCCTTACAAAGAAAAAAAAGAAAAAATCCTGGCTTTGTGGCAATGAGGCCATTGTAAAAGGAAAAATCTCAATCCTGTAAATTTTAGACAACATTGATTTTAGTGAACTTCCTTTAGTATTGATGAGAGGCTTAATTACAGTTATCTGGCTCTTACAAGCATTGAAAAATTTAACCCAAGATTTGAGTATTTTCTTTATTCTGAATGAACTTCAAGTTCAGCTCTCTTTTTACAGATATAGGATGCCATGGATTTTGCTTAGGCAGCACAGGTGTAGCTGGAAGATGAATTTGGCCCAGAATGCTTTCCCACATTAACAATTCATTTGACATTTAAAATGAGCTACACAAAGGGAACAGATTAATCAAGCCAGATATTGTAGATATGCCTGGAGCACAAAGGAAAACAACCCCACTGAGCTCAGAGCTGCACTGCCTGAACTATAAAGCAGGTTTTCATTAAGTGTGATTCAGACAAATTAGGAACTAAGTACAAGGGAAAAAGAAAACCAAACTATAATAATTCCTGCACACTAAATTAAGATTTAAAACAATAGAGCAATTTGACACATTGCTGAGCATGCAAACTTCTGTGTCCAGATGCTTAGACTATTTTTTGTCCACCAGAATCCGCCAAAGTTTTTTTGTTGGTGGTTTTTTCCCCCACTCTTCTACTAAATTGTCAAGGACTCTTCCTTGGCTCACAGATTTCAAACAGAAATTAGTATCCCTCAGGAATAAATGTACTATGCAGTCGCTAAATCACCATGATTTCTCACATGCCTGCATTTTAAAATGTACATATAATTTTCAGATGTGGCTGAAAATGACATCTCGCAAAGATGCTGTTATTTTATATAACACTAAGTAAAAAAAAAATAGTAATGTGTATTCCTAATTTGAGAACTTTGTAGTAACATAGCTACATATTAATATACTTTTTAATTTATTTTTCAAAATACCACTGGATTTTACCACTATAGCAATTAAGATGAAAGATGTTCTACTGAGTATGGGACTAATTTAGTTCAGGTTCCCATTCTGTTACAAAAGCTTTTTGACCTTGGTTAAGACATTTAGAAATCAATAGGACCAAAGCCTAAATTTCACTGAAAATCTGGAGCTTTTAATTCATCTGTGTTCCTGTTTCCTTTTTTTACAATCAGGGTTAATAACATATCTCTGCTTCCAAATATCTTGAAAAGGATAACTGTGAGCTATAAGAAATAATTATCTTTTTTTTACTTTGCAAAATAAATTAAGAAAAATTAGAATTTTTGGTTTTTGTTTTTTTAAAATGCTTCTCTTTCAGTGAAAACAATCCCAACCACAAATTATTACAGTCAGAGAGATTACACACGAAGATACCATGTATGGTCAGTAATGTGGGTCACTCCATTTTTTCAGATGCAAGCTATTTCAAGAAGAAAGTGCCTAGGTAAGATATTGTTCCTTGTGTTTGTCTTATTTGCAAAATTAAATCTTTGATTTATTTCTTTCCTTTCCCTCCCCTCTTTCTTTTTTTTTTTTAATTTTTATTTTTAAATATTCCAACTACTGCCTTTCTGCAGGAGATTTATTTCTGCATAGTTCACAAATCTTTTTGGCTACTTAAGGTGTTTGAATCTAGAAAACCCTTCCTGCTGGGAGTGGCATACTGCTTTGGAAGAGGTCACTTTTTCTTTCCTTTTTAGAGTTCCAAGACTGTAGGTGCAGGTACACATGTTTAACAGAAATGCTATCTAGGCCTTGTAGCAAAAAGTTATTCAGATCTTAACTGCAGCGTCACAGAGCTGCCATATGCCTTACCCTTTCTGATTTCACAGAACCCATTAGCTGCAGATCTCATGGGTGTGGGATCTGTGGATGTATTTAACTTCCACTGAAGGCACATTTCCATAAATACACATACAGCTGCAATTGTTATGTCCAACCAGACTGCTGTTAGAAAATAATTGAGGGTGAAGCCCCATGCTGTACTCTCTTTCTGAAGACTTTTAGAATACTTCAGATGAACTTAGCAAAAGCATAGCAGATTACTCTTAACAGAGTAATAAATTACTCTTTGAGCCAGAATGCAGGGCTGAAATAAGCTGTTGGATCTGTGAATCCAGAATCAAAACATTATATGCAACAAAGCCAGCAAGTTACTTGGAAGGATCTGCAGAACACTGGCTCCATGAACCTGTTCAAAGCACCAGCCACAAAATACTTCCAACAAAAATATAGTACAAAACATTTCCTGACTCTCTAAGACAAATCAAATGCTACATGACTACTATAAATTTAACACTGTCTTGGGTCTTTGAAGTATAAATTTTTTTAGCTTATGGAAACCATTTATACAAAATGTCGCAGGGTATATGAAACCAAAAATCATCTCAGTCATTTGGAAAAGGTGTAAATTATGGTGGAATATTTGTTGTTTTAGTCACTACAGTAGGCAGTGACTAGCAGCAGATCTTGATGATTCATCATAGAAGTAAAGATGCTATTTTTAAAATGACAAATTTTGTACCAATGCTAATAAATATCACTGAAATTTTCAGTTATTATTATTGTGGTTTTATTCAAAAGGTAAGACATAATGACATAATAACTTAGTCATTCACTTAAAACTTTACTCAAAATGTATACTGCAGGATATCATGTTAGAAAAGGCTTCTACTACTTTTTTTGGTCTCGCAGTCCCCTGGTGCAGTCTTGTTCTGGAACATTTTGCCACAGCAAGCAGAGGAGCCGCAGTCATCTGAGAAGAGGACGCACTGAGGGCAGATGGAGGTCAACTGTGATATTTTAGGAGGAGGTCTGAGCCACAGTGTTCAGATACTGATTCAGTCTTCCCCAAATTACAGAGGTTTCCAGATCCAAAGGTTGGCTTCAGGCTCAACTCTTCTGATTTTGCATTTTTAAAAACACAGAGTTTAGTATTCACAGCTTGTGTTGATCTTGTGGGAATACTCAGAGGAGAGCACATAGAGAGAGTCTGAAGAGCAACTGTTCTGTTTCTTCTCCTCCCACACCCACTTAGGAAACTTCCCTTAATATTAAAAGAATTAACATCCATTTCTGAGTGTGAAACTGGAGTAAGTTGAAGGTGTGAGGATAGGTGATTATAAACAATCATCTCTGCTTTTTCTTTCACCTTTAACAGAAAATAATGACATTTTTCATCTGTGCTTCTTTATGAAGCTGCAGTTCAGGACCTCATGTATAAGCTGAGGAGTTCTAGTCTCAGTCAGAACCCATTATACCCAAAATACATATTCAAAATATGTGTGTCGCAGGGCATCATGGATGCAAATGCTTTTTTCCTTTAAAGTACCTGGAAAAGATTCACTTTTCCAGTTTAAGATTATTGATGATTAGAAAGTGTATATCTTCCTCACCAGTTTTTTAAAATGTGTAGATCTAGTTGATGTTCATTATCTCTGAGTGCCTCTTTCACCTTTCCATGTGGCTTATGTCAGTCCTCTCTTTGATGAGCTTACTGAAATAAACTGTCTTGCTAACTGTGATGTGAGGCATGTGCATTTGAAAAGGGAGAGTAAAACAGGGCTTAAAAAGGACCACTCAGTGATCTGACAGTGATACTTGATCTGAAGGTCTCAAATTTGTCTGCTGTTCTGAAAATCTGAAGTGCACTGCTAAAGTTATTGCTTGAGCAGAGCCTTTACCACACAGGGCTGTCTCAGGGTGTCAAATCCTTATCTGAGGTGTGTGCAGAAGGAGCCAAGGGTCTTTTTTTTCTCCTTCACCTGGGGGAAGTAAACTTAGATCTCTATACCAAAACACAAGTCACTAGCCCTATACTACACACCGTTTGCAGTATTTCCTCTTGGCACTGGCCTGATTTGTAAGAATATTTACAAATGATTACACTGTGGCTTGAACTCTACATGCTACCCTAAGTGAAGGGTCAGCTCTGTCAAACCAACTGCCTCAGCTGAGAGGCTGTTGAACACATCTCTCTCCAACAGGACAGGAATTTCTCACAAAAGATGAGAAAGCAAGGCTAGGCTTCTCATGAGAGAGTAATCATTTCAGAGTAACTCTTTCTGATTCAGGGCAGGGATTTCAGCTACAGTTTAGGATTACTTGCAACCTCATCAGCCCATTTTAATTAGGTTCAACCCCTCTTCTGAGATATTGCCATCTTGGAGTTTCCACTCCAAAAATCTATTTTCATCTTCCCTGTACCACAGAAACAGCAACACACACAAGTATGTACTGAGGCTGTAGCTCTCAGCAGCAGCAAGCCACTGAAAAGTAGTGATTTTTACAAAGATACAAATGTGACCACACTTCCTTCAGTTTTCCAGGTGAATTTTCTTCCCTGGCTATCACACATTATAAAACAAAGACATTGCTTCCTTTTATTAGGAGTTATTTCATTATAGTTCTGAGAAATTGAGACAGAGATGAAGGAAAAATGTGCGTACCTTCTCTGGGTATTAGGATATATATAAAGGTTCAGTAAGAAGTTCAATAAGAAGTTCAATCCTTAAATTTCAGGTGTTTCCCCTGAAAATAATTAATAACGCAAAGTATCTATGAAGGTAATTGAGACAGTTTGCGTGCAAAAACCCTTGGCTTTCCATTCCAATGCGTGACTGACTGCTTTTCCCCCAAAAGAGCAAGTCGCTGCTTTTTTTTTTTTAAATAGGAAGATTCCTTGTTTTTCTGACCAGTACTAATGTACACATTGCTCTCCTGGAATACTCATCATCTTGAATCCTCATGTTATTTCCAGAGGATACAGGCTAAGGTGAAGAAACTCAATTAATATTATTACTGAAACACAGTTTGAAACACTAGAGTTTAGATATATTGGCAAGAAAATATCAAGCATTACTTTGTGGGGTTTTCAGGTCCTTACTTATAAACCACAGTATACAATAAAATATTAAAAATATCTCTAAATATTTAAAAGAACAGTCATACTCTGAAAAGTGAATATAAAACAGCTTTATAGGTACTGTGCTTACATTGTCTCATAAATTTGCTTACTTTGTCTCAAAGTGCAATGCATTACATAGATCCACTTTAGAAGCTGCAAACTTCTCCAGCTTCTCCAGAGGCCGCTTGCACATCTAAAAACAGACCTGCGAAACGAGATTTTTTTTCCATAGCTGAGAACTCTGCAGGAGAAAAGAGAAGGTGGCATAAACTCCTGGGTCTCAGATCTGTAAGCCTGAGGGTGTAAGGACAGCACACACTCAGGTGCAGCAGAGAGACACTCAAGGGACTCAGTGTAACCAGCAGGGCGTGTTGCCCGAGCTGATCAGCCTGAAGGCTGTCCTGCTTTCTGCGAAATCCTGTCCCAGAAGAGCCCTGGACCACGGCCTGGGGAGGTACAAATCTGTGGGCATCTTGGGCAATTTCTGCACCTCACACCTGGTGAATGTGGACCCACTGCTACATCTGCAAGGCACATTAGTGGAGATAAGCAGTGCTGTCCTGGAGCAGTCACAGTCCCTGCACATGAGTGGATCACGTGCACAAAGAAATGAACATGCAGACTTTTTACATCCAGTCAATTTTTTCTCAATGTATGACCCATTCATTGTCATTTGAGCATGTAGTAACTCTTAGACAAGAATGTTCCTAAATTAAGCATGTTGTCATGTGAACTGAATTTACAATTTTATGTAAATTACATTTATGTAATTAAGAGTCCACTTTTTAAATTAATTTGTATTTGTACCTGCATATGCAGAAACACGTGTGCTGTTGCACACATACTTCTTCCTTTAATTTTTTTTTGTCTTGCCCATTTACATACTAATGTTTTGCAGCTGAGGCAATTATTTTTAGCCTCCTATTAAAAATTTGAAGGCCTAGGTAAAGAGACAATGAGCTGAACATCCTTCAGTCTTCTTCAACATGAGAACATGTCTGACAAAGCAGAAGGTCTGATCCATCTCAAATTTAGAATGCGCAGAAGCTCAGTATAAGGCATGAGTCTCCACAAAGCTATGTACCCATTCATTCATTGAAGTACCAGACCCAAAATAGATTTGAAATCCTATTTGTACATACCATATATGAAAGCTTTGTTTGTACTTCCTTCCATTTTTAAACACAATTAAAATAAAAGACACTCTTCAGAGAAATACATACCAGTCTGCAAAATTCCCCCTTTCCCAGGGCAGAGGCCAAGAAAGAGACAATGTTTCTTTTCCCCGAAATAGGTTCTGGTTGCACTAAACCAAATCCAGTAAGACAAATAATTGTCTGTGGTCACAGACAGATCAGGACTCTCTTTTGGTAATTTGGCTCAAGACACAGGCATACTAAATGGAATTTTAGTGTACACATTTAAAAAGTAAAAGCTCTGCAAAGTACATGGCTGAAAGTGCATTAATTACACAGGACGAAAGAGTCAAATAACATACACACACGAAAAATGTACCTGCAATCTATTTTGTGGGAAGTTGCCACTTTGCACTCACATACAGATATTTCAAATGCTAAATTAACATCCATTATCCCAAGAGGCAACAAGCACACTTTAAAGTTGGAGCATAAAGAGATCAACAAATGATGATGAAACAACAGGCTAAGGTGAGGGGATAGAGGTAATCGTTTTTGAAATAGTACACAAAGAAGTTTCAGAGTTGGGAGTTGGCTGCTGAAAGTAGAGGGTGAGTGTGAGACTAACTCTTTTGGGTGAGTTTATGCTTACCATAGAGACAAATGTGGCTGTGGGTTTAACTTAATGGCTTGACAACCAAAGGAAAGCAATAATGTTGAACAATGGAGTCCCTCTTCTATGTGGGAGATGAAAACCTGTTGACCAGCTGATAGCTGGAGTCATGCATTACAAGGAGCTAAATGCTCATAGCTTACAGATTCCTTCCCACAGGGAGCTAGGACATCTCTCACTCTCTCCATCTGTGCACCGTGGCAAGCATGAAAACTGTTCTCTGAAGCTCCTGCCACTACACTGAGCCTTCTCAGACTCTTTCTGCCACCATTTGAAATAAAAGTATGTGTTTCCCTTGTTAAAGAAGATTAATCTGCCATGATGTCAGTGACTGAGTGGACTTCATGTATTTGGTCTCAGTCATGGTATTTTCACCCTAATTGGAGACAATGTTGCTGATTTAGACCATCTGCTGAAAGATGACATCCTTTTGAGGCACTCACAGACCATAAACAATAATGTCTCAACACGCATAGAGATGTTTTACATGTCTTCCCAGCATTTCCATAGACAATCTCAAAGCTCTCTGCATACCAGTGTGTTCAGCTTCCCAGAGACTTCAACCAGTGGACAAAACTCCTACTGTATACATGGCAAGATGAAACCCTGAAAAAGTCAAGGAACCTGAACTCAAGATCACCCAGCAAATCTTTATCAGGTTTGGGAATTGAAACCAGGTCACCTTACATGTGGTTCTGCATTTTGTTCACTCCCTTGGTGCTCTGACCTCACCATGCTCCATGAACCTCATCATAACTATATGGGAAATGCAGCTGTTAGTTCAAACATTACCTGTTTGAAGTAAAAACACACCAGCAGATGAAAATACAGTAGGTTAATAGCTATTCCAAGAAGCAATCATTTAAGGTACCAAGAAATCGCTTCTGTTAACCTTTTCCCTTTGTGACATTTGACCAGGATATATGCAGGTTACAAAGGTCACCCATTATCACCATTTTATGAGACTTGGATTGTCTCTGATCTTTCTCCTCGTTTTGCATTCAATAGCCTTTACCTTTTTCAGCAAATGGTAATATTAACCAGCAACAATACTTTTTTTTTTTTCCTTTATGACCCAGGCTCCATGGTCATAGAGAAAGTATAATGTAGCTTTCTTTGGAGTTAGATACTTGTTCTTAGAGTCTTATACCAATTTTATGGAAAAATCTTCTTCTCCTACATCACTGATCCAGATTCAATTTCATATGCATTTTTAGAGTCTGATATTACTACTAAAAATATTTTGGATGTTCTTTTGTTTTTTTCAATTATGCATGTTTTGATGATATATCCCTTTACTGTCAAACTAACCTGACTGTTGTGTTCCTTGTCTCAGTCCCCAGACTTTTACAGCTTCTCCTTCATAAAAAGCTTAGCATAGATCTCTGTGCTATCTAATAGAGTTGTAAAATATTGGGGTGTGTCTGGCTTATCAAGCCCTTTTGAGGTTCAGGCAATCAGCACTGCTAACCTCCCAGCCTGATCTGTATGCCTTCAAGGACAAGAGTAATTCCTGAAATAATTTTCCAATGTGATATAACCCTTAGGGGAGAAAGGGTGTGTTTTGATCTAAATTCACATCATACAGGAAGTTTTACAGAGAAAAAGGAATGTGATGATGATTTAATTATCCTCTTCAAAGCAAAAAGCATGTTATTAGCAAGAGGCTGTGACTCAGAGGTTTATACTTGGTTTAAGTTCCT
The DNA here is from genome assembly GCA_013400515.1 of Erpornis zantholeuca. Classification (NCBI taxonomy): domain Eukaryota; kingdom Metazoa; phylum Chordata; class Aves; order Passeriformes; family Timaliidae; genus Erpornis; species Erpornis zantholeuca. The sequence goes on from VZTN01021436.1 coordinate 24,887, forward strand.
ATTAGGGGTTTTGAAACAAGGGAGATTGATTGATTCTTGTTCACTCATTAAACTTGTTAATTTACAAAGATTCATTGCACTGGTGTTAATTTGAGAGTTGCAGGAAGCTGCAGAATGAAATTGAATATAGTGCAGATAATGTGATTTCTTAAGGGATGATCATCTGTTCTCTGTAAGGAGTCGTTTGAACCACATTTTGGAGGCTTTTCTGTTCTTTAAACATGTCTAACTAATGAAGGGAGACAGACACGGGTACTCACCTCCTGACCCAAAGAGTTTCATAAAATTGTCTCCAGAAGCAGTTACCCCAAGAAATAACATTTTGATATCTAGAAGTTTTATTGGTGTTATTTCTGCCATGGGAAAACAAACAGTAGACCTTGAATCATCAACTGTTCCAGCATTAACAGTGCAACCTAAGGATTCTGTGGGATTATCTTTCTGTGTGTTAGGCCCTACCCAATACAATTTCTCTTTGAGATGTCTTATCAGTAATAAAAGATGTGAATACAGGTCTGTCATGCATGAAGATATCGAGCTCCTTCGCAAGGCTAAAGCAAACTAAGGTGTGGACTGAAGGAGATTAAAATAAAAATATTATTTCAGCTTCTACCCTAAATCAAGACCAAACAGAATCAGCAAGTGTGTATGGCAAAACACATCAGGTTAAATGCCTTCCCCCACTGACAACTCCCTGTAATTTATTACAGCTTTGCTTTACCCTGTTTAGTACAAACTATCAGGATTTAAGCAACAGGCAGTGATTATGTATATCCCAGTTGAGATCTGTTTGCCAGAAAACAAGTGCTCAGTGCTTTACAAAAAATGTAACACCTTTAAAATATCTCAATCTGGCTACAAAACAGCAAATATCCCCCCTTCCCTACTAAGGTTGGTTTCAGGAAATATTGGCTGTGGTGTGACAGTTAAGATGCCCATGATGAAAAGAGTCTGTTCTCTGTTACATTCTTAATGGATTAGTATCATGTTGGTTGAGGCAACACTTCTCCTTTCCAGTCCTTGATGCCGAAAAGGTTAGGTAGGAGCACAGGAGGTCAACTCTGTTACTTTTTATGGAGGCAGAAAATGGCATAAAATGAAAATAATTTCCTGTGAAAGCTGAGGACATTCCTTCATTAGATTTGTTTCCTGTGCTAGGTCATATGGCTTTTTTCCTTTCTTTCTTTCTTTTTTTTTTTTTTTAAACATGCATTTGCTGGTTTCCTGTGCCCCAAGGGCCTTAGTGATCTGCTTTTATGAGACCAGGCCCACCAATGCTGTTTTGTATGGTAAAAATGAATGAAATAAGTGAATCAAAACCATCAGAGGCGTGCTTGATAAGGGACAACAGGTGATATGTGTTTGATAGGGGCTAAGTTACTTAGGTTATAAAATCTGAGTTATTACAAATCCACATTCTAAATCGCCACCTCACCTCAGTACCTCACAACTACAGGTGACACATCCTCTCCCAAACAGCACCAGCTGGACTTCAAACAGTCCTGGTTAGTCAACTCCCTCTTTTTTCACTATTGAACATAAAACATCCAGCAATAATAAGATCCAGAGATCTTTTATATCTTTTTCACCCTCATAAAAGCTGTTGTTGCCTGGCAGGAAGGAACAGCTGGTCACCTCTTTCCCCAGCTCTGGTGGAATGCAGAGTGAAATGGTGTCCTTCGTTCCCACTGCCAACAGACCTGAATCCCAGGAACACTGTCAGGAGAGTCCCAGAGATTCACACTAAACACAGCATGCGCTAGACCAGCACGAAGGAAGGAGATGAGGCAATATGACAGATCATGCTGCCTGGCTGATTTCTCTGCAATATCACAGCTAAAGGTCACTTTTTCCTATTTTTTTGTGACCTTAAGAAAAAACACAGCAAAGATGAGCAAGTAAAAACATGTGTAAATGGGATCTAACCCCAAGAGATAAAATCTTGTGGTTATAGTAAACTGTTGGTTCCTCAGTTAGTAACCCTCAGAAAGGCAAATTGAATATTAAGCTGTATTAGGAAAGGAATAGGGAGCAAACAATTCCTACTGGAAAATACATTGACACCTGCATTCTAGTGATGAGGCTCAGCTTAGGACACTTTCCTTCCCTCTCTCCCCCTCCCCACCTTCAGGAAGGATGTAGTAGAACTAGGAAAGTTTTTAAGAAGGACAAGGGTAATCAGAGGCATGAAAGATTTTCCATACAGGGAACAAATAAATAGACCGGGACTTTGCAGCCTGGAAAGTGGAAAAGCCTGGAAAAGATGAGTGAAAGGAGATATGCAAAAGCATGAATGACATGGAGAAGGTGAATAGGAAATTATTGTTCGCTGTCTCTTCCAGTACAGGAACTAGTACATCAACCAACCAGGCAGAAGGTTCATAGACCAAAAGGTGATTATTCTTCAACCAGACATGAAGAACTCCGTGTCCCCTGGAAAGTGTAGATGTTGGGAGTTCTCATAGTTTCCAAAAGTGATTGGAAAAATCATGAGAAGAAAAAGGAACAGAGAATTTTTTATTAAACACAGAGTCATGGCTATCCATCTCAGCCACAGAGTTGGTCTAACCTGATTCAGCTGTTCGAGTGCTCTCATGCTGTGCTCTCTGAGAGGGGATTATGAGATTTCTTGTAGCTCACCTCTAAGTCTGGACTATTTTGATTCTGACTGGATTTTAAGCTCAAAAACCTTTCCTCAGTTCAAGTAGGAATTTTGTCTGAATATGTGTTTATTAAAGACTGGAAAAGACCTCCCCAGGAATTCATGTGGAATGAAATACTCTGCCAGTGCAAGTGGTTGTAGGTAATCTTGAAACCCTGAGTAATTACACCAAGAGTCTGTATAAGACTTCATTGATTTTAGTGCATGAATACATACAGAACTGATTCCTAAGAATTTTAAATTGATTGTGTCAGGCAGATCATACAAAACCCAAGGACTTTGGGAAATGTTTGCCTTATTCATTTTTTTCTTGCTCAGTAGGCTAAAAATACACTGTCTGAAGTAGTGCCTCTGAGGCATTTCATTCCTTTTAACTTCAGACACCTTACCCACCATCTGAACTCTGGAACAAAAGCTGCTGTAGAACTCAGATCATTATTTTGTGTACTACTGAACATTAAGTAAGTTCACTTCCTACTCAAGTAATACAAGACCTGCAATCTTGTCACTATTTTTGTTTAGTAGCTCTTTTTCTTCCCTCTGAGTGCTTTAGTGTTATACAGAAAACATTTGAGAGCAGTTCCTAATAAACTGCTTTCCTCCAATAATTTTGATAGACATAAAGACACAGAGTGGTCAGAAGCAGAAGAGTCTGTATTTTGTCTGCAGCTGGAAGATACTAAGAGCCCCCACAAGAAAATTTAATATGACATATTAGTTTGTTACCCAAGGAAGAGGCCTCAAAGGACAATGCATTTTGTTGCTAACAGATCACTTCTTATCCCTACCAGTCCAATTCGAGGTATTTCTTTACAGTGGTCAGCTGTTTGTGTCATTTTTGACAGCAATTTGTAATACCTTAATTTTCTAGAATTGTTGTCCTAAAGGGAGGTGATGTTGAAATACAAATTATATTACAAGCTGAACAGAGAAACCACAATAACATTGAGAGTTAAAACAAATTGAAGATATATTAAATACCAACTCAGATACTGCTATAATGTTGTTAACCAACTACTACCTTCCAGACAGTCTTCAGAGTGAGCCAAAAGAAGTGAGTAAACAAACTCATGGCTAAACTGAATATGATTAAAATTACTGGATGTTAGCAAACAGCAAATGTACAATAAGAAAATAATAATTTTGATGTGAAGCTGATATAAGGTTATGATGCAGAAGATCAGTCGTTTAAAAGGGTCTATTTATGTCTAAAAAGAATGGAATTCCAGTGGAAAGACCAGCCGGGGAGATGATGGAACTGGGCAGAGATATGAAACTAAGCACTTCATGGCACACTGCTTTCAAGTAATGAAAGAGAACCTATGAAAGATAGAGGCACAAATCTCCATTTAGAGATTTAATCATAGGGAGGGAAGAGTTACCAGGATATAATAAAGAAGACAAATATGGTGGAGCAGTTATTATCCTTCCCAGTCCTATCAGTGGACCTACAGGTGCCTTTTTAACTGGAATTTTCATCTTAACCATAAACAACTTCAAGGTGACCTATTCTACAGGTTTTTTCTAGAGAAAACATTAGGGTTTTGCTTCCAAAATGTGGTGAATGAAATTTGTAGCTATATTACATATTATTGACAAAAATAATCAACATCACAAGCAAGCTACATTTCTCTAAAGATAGAATTTCATTAATGTAACCACGCACATATATCTGTGGATAACGTACATCATCAGGTAGTTCACCACAAAAATTCGTTAACGAAATAATAACAGTATGAGGTAGTATTAACATATTTAAAATAATTACTTGATGAATAAATAGTTCCATAATTTAAAACAATTTTAGAAAATGACAGGGCAATCCAAAATTTCAACCATACTTATCAAAATAGAGTAAATTCTCTCACTTCAAAGCATATGCTGGATTTTGTCATTGAGAAGAGCACTGCCTTTGGCAGATGCCTCATACTCACAGTTGACATTTGGAGATAGAGAAAAGTTTCATCAGTTTAATTTCCTGAAGTGTTGGCATGATCTTCAATTTTGACTTCAGTCTGCATGAATTCAGCAGCAATGGGGAAGCTCCTAATTTTTTTTTTTTTTAGCAGACAGGCGTATAATCTCTGACAACTCAAGTTTTCTGCGGATTCTCCTAATTTTTTTTCCTGCAATTTTTTTTTTGTTGGTTTTTCTCATTTTTCATCAAGAATGATTCAAAGTTATAAATTACTGGTTGTGACATGGCTGTAGTAATTTTATCTGGCCTCTAGAAATCGTGAGTCTAATTCCAATTCAGAGAGATTTTCTGTCATCTTTTTCACTAGCCAAGGTGAGGCAATTTAGCAAATAAAAGCCCTCACTATCAGTTTTCAATGCCATTTTACACCATTTCATTTTTGGGGGGTAACTGTGAAAAAAGCCTTTTGGCAAAGTTTCAAGAGGCATCACTTCATGCTTTTAAAGAGGTTTTTTCTTGTTAGAACAATTTGAAACAAACATAGTTTTCTGATGAATGGTGGTAGAAATAATCATGCCCCTTGCATCTGCTTCATCAGCTGCTTTTCTTACAGGGTTGTCAAACGCAGGGGAATTCATCAATGAGGTACAAACTGCTTTCTGCAGGATCTGAGTTCATTGTTAGGTCAGTGATATATGAAGAAAAGCTCATCATTTTTCGAAGGAGACATCAGGCATCTCCTTGCCTGAGGTTTTACAGGTATTCTTGGATGACTTCAGTTTCATCAGCATAGGCACTAATTTGGGCCACCTTTAAAGTTGCTGATTTGTATTTTTTTAGACACTCATCTGAACAGCTGCTGATACAATTCAAGTATTGTTCAGCTGAATTGCAGCTACACACATTTTCATCTGAAAGGTGAAAATGTCTCAAAAGGACTTTTCTGGCAGAAACATTTCCCCAGGATGATGTATGCAAAGGAGTTTTTCTCTCCACTCTGCAGTAGGAACACCCTTTGCCTATGCTAAATTCACGTTTTCTTATTACACAGGCACAGTCTAGAACTTCTGCCTTGTATTAGCTGTAAAAATTTAGCATGTTTTTTCTAATGTCATCAAAACCACTGCATCCTGCTCTCAAATAGCTGGATGCTATTCATTAAAAATTTGTGTGTCTCTCTATAGTTGCCACTTTCCCTGGGTAAGGTAATGTTGTGTAGGCAGTAGGAGGGGGACAGAGAAATGCATTTCAGCAACAAGAAGCAGGAATAAAATGCAAAGAAGGGCTCAGGCCAGAGAAAAGTGATCCTGCTCTTGTGTAAATCCCTCCTTCCCTGGGCAGCTGCCATGTCAGAATCCTTCATTTTGTCTTGGAGGTTCTGTGCTACAGGGAAAGAGAAAAATGTAATGGTGGATCTCAGGGGTGGAGAACTAAATTACATGGAGTTAAGAGGCAGCTAATGGCTGTGCTTAGCTTCCTTTTGTTCTAGCCTCCTATTCCATGGAAACATCGTAACTGGCTTTTACTTTTATAATCCTTTTATTTTTATATTACATGTTGTAATCTTGAAAGTACGTTATGTGTGAAAAAGGTTCTCCCTTTGTTTGTTTTAGCAGCAATGCTGTTATCAACGCATTGCACTGTGAACCTTTCCTTCCTTCACTATGAGAGAGAATAATTGCTCTGCACTCACCTTCTTCATCACTCAGTTCTTTGTAGATCATCTTGTAAAAGGTTTCTGTGCTGTTATCATGCCCAGACAAGCTTTTTTCTGCTGGACTTGTGGTAGGTGAATTTTCCTCAATCGATGGTTGATGTGAGGAAACTGCCACATGCTCACACATATCCATGCACAAGGAATAGGTTAAGTATGTCAAATCAATTATTCCTCACCTACAGCTCCTTGGTACTTCTCAGAAGGTTGAGGAATTCTAGTAGCCATGGTGGGATTTAGATTTCTCCTCTTAAGCAATTTTCCCACTTCTTGTGTGAGGCCCAGAAGAAAAAGGAAGCATTTTGTTGGAGGGTAAACAATAATTCCACTGTCTACAATAAATGAATCCAGTCATGAGTGCCAAGGTTCATTCCTGATCCTATAATGAGAAGTGCTCAAAACTCTGTCAGTGGAAATTCCAAAATGTTATTTTTACCTCAGGCTTGTAAGGAAATGAGGCTTGTTTGATCATACTCTGTGTGCGTGCATGTGTCTATCTATCCATCTGACCTTTCCTAATAATGTTTGAGGTCTTTGTCTAATTTCAAGAAAATCTGATGAAGAAATAGAAATCACAAGCAGTGTTAAGTACCAAAAAGCGTCAGAAAAGTAAGTGGTTCCATAAAAAAGGATGCTTGGTGCCTCCATCGAAGGAAGGGAAAATATATTTTACAAGCTATCAGAAAGGGCTGCTGAAAGACGGGCTGTATTAGTTCTTTTCCACCTTGAATGACTTCTTTTAGTTCAGTTTTCTTTTTCCACTTAACTTTTGCCCATAGGCGTTTTTGTAACCATTACATGTAAGAGTGGTAGCATACTACAGACACTCAGCCAGAGCATCCCATGGGAAAAGCACTCAGTCTGAGCAGCTCAGGACTATAGACCTTCAGTTTGTGTCAAAAGGGAACTTCTGCCCTGTGTTGTTTACAATGCTGACAGTTCTTTTCTGATTTGGCATCCTAATACCTTGCTGAAGAAGTTAAGCTTGGGAAATGCCAATGGAAAACCATGGCAGGACTGTCAAATGAAAATATTCAAATGTCAAAATTTGAGCCCTGAGAAAATATGAGATTTGTTTAAATATCTCAAGGCTATGTTCCATTTTGCCTTCTTATACCTGTGATTTGGCATAACACACTGAAAAAATACACACCATACAAACTCAACCAGAATATATTTATATCTATACAGGAATACCAGCTGAATGATTAGGTAGGCGGGATTTTCCCATTATCATTTTTGTTAAAATTTCTGAAATTTAATCTAAAAACTCTGAAGGTTTCTCTTGTAGCAGTTTTATTCCAGAAGATATGGAAAGCAATCCATTGCAGGTGTCAGAAGAATTCCACTTCACTGAGGAGTTTGTTAATTTAAACCTTTACCTTACTTCTGATAACTTTTGAATCAGTGCTACATTGATGTTGCTATCAAGCCCAAATAAACCACATTAACATATTTGGATCCACTTAGAATTATTACTGTTAAACAGCAACTACATCAGCAAAGAATCCTGAAACACAAATATGAATAAAAGTATCTTATTAACTAGAACTGAGTAAATCATTACAACACGTTGATAAGTTTAGGGTGCTAATGGTAAAAATACAGAAGAGGTAGAAACAATAATATAGGAACTGCTGTAAAAGTGTAGGTCTGAAGTATTTAGAGTGCTTAAAAGACTACACTACAGAGTAATTTAAAACGGGAAGAGTGGAGAAGAAAATAGTTGGGAAATTCACCTTTGAAAACTTTTTCTGTCCATAATGAAAGAATAATTTGTAAATCTTATTGGGTTTTACAATATCTCTTTTAAAATCAATACAAAAACATACTTAAAAAGTAGATTTTCTTATTTTAAAAGAGCCAATTAAAAGTCTGCTTATGAGATAATATTTTCAGTTTATCAGAATAAAGCTTATTCATTGACCTGAAGTGAACACATTTTTTTGCATGTTATTCTGTAAAAGAATTTTGCAAGATTCTGTTGTGTTTCTATTTTCCCTTTGGCTGGGAAATGCATTTGCCAACCAGCTATACAAATAGTCACGAAAGCAACATTTTTCTGTCAAGCAAATTCTTCCTTGTATTTTGAGCAATGATATACTAATCTTTGGTGTCTTATGGAGATGATGCATAAAATATTTACTGTGCACTTAGTGTACATCGTTTCTTTCCACTCAGGATGCATAGTCCTCAAACTTTGATTGCTTCAGTTTAGAACCCACTGTGGATTAGTGAGCAATTTGCAAAGTGAGAGTCAGCAGGTACAGGAGTAACCTAAGAAGTAGGAGAAGAGTGTCCTGTTCCAATTTGATCTTCTAGGAAGACTGGACAAGTCCTTTTGTTAATCTCTGCACAGTCCCTGCCCCAAATTTGGAAAACAAAATTAATGTGACCTTGTTAGCATGTAGTTTGAGATGGATGGATAAAAATGCTACCTAGGAGCTAGATAATAATAACAGTTTATTACTGACCTTATTTAGAAAATGAGGGAAATACACAAGACTGCCTGTGGTCAGAAAGTAGGATAGGGGCTGAGATTGGAGTGTAAGATTTATATTTCTAATACCTTATGTCTGATTTTTTCATATTTTGAAAGAACATTTTATACAAAATTTAAATATTCTATCTATGTAAATAGTTTCTCAGATCAAAAAATAATTACTTTTTTTTCCTATCAGGTCTCATAACCTTCATGTATGATCTTCAAATTCAGACTTTCATTTTTTTGTGTCTTGATCCATGCCATGAGATTTAATAACAATACATTCATCAAGAAAAAAAATAATGCAGTCTAGAGCATTCGTATTCTACAGTGGTCTGGAAGTTAAATCTGGAAAATGAATCTAAATGCCTCAGTATGGTGATCATCAGGGGCCCCACTGTTCATCTGTAAGTGGGATCTGTGTGCTGTGATAAGCAAAGCAGAGGTGTGTAAAGAACAGAAGGAATTGTGAGTGATTTTCTCATCCTTTCATGGGCTTTCCCTCAGTTAACACCACTGGTCAGGAGGCATTGACATCACCACATGCAACTGCCTTTTCACCCTCTCTAGTTAATGGATCAAAGCAGAGACTCTTCCAGAAGGGGCTTTTAAGAAGGGTTAGATTTAGGTGCCCTGAATTGTCTTCCAGGGATGTTGTCCTGTCTTCACTGACCAGAGACAAAGTCAGAGAAGACTAGCTGGAGGAATGAGCCATCTCTGATGCCAAAATTCAACAAAATTCCTTTATTTTCCCACTTTTCTTGTCTCTGTAACTCACAGTAGCTTCACAGTGTTGACACTATCGTCCCCATGCAAGCTCACGCTAAGAATAGACTGAGCAACTCCTATGGAAGGTAACACAGAAGAAACTGCAATTTTAGCATTTCCTGTATGGGCATTTACTGGGAATGGCTAAGCCAATGAATACCTAAAGCAGCATGACCTCTTTGCAGAAAAGAAACGCGCATCTTCATTTGTACTGCAACCAGAATCTTTAAAAACATTTATAATTCTTTTTCCATCATTATAAGCTGAAATAGTCAGTTCACCTAGTTGGTTTCTCATCTAGAGGACACATTATTCTGTCAAAGCAAGTTTGGAAGGACTTGTGTTTGATTTCAGTTCAGATTCAACCTTGTGGAAGGATCCAAGACAACCATACCGAATAGATGGCACTCATCTTCATTCAGCACCCTTGAAGTGTTATCCTTCTAAAGCATGATCAAATTGTCCAGTAAAAGGAAACAGAAGACAGATGGGTTTTCTTTCCACTGAAATCAGGAATGACTCTAAACACTGGGAACATCTCATCAGTGACGCTTGGTTTGACCCTAGCCTGCAGCTTTGATATGAATATCTCAGCTATTCCTTCCTGCAGGGAGTAAGAGATAAAATTTACAAGCCAGGAAGGGGGTGGTGTGTGGTCTGATTCTGAAAAATAACTGAAAACAACTTTTCCTTTTGTTACAATGAAGACATACTAAAAGGCAGAATGTGCCTATATGCCTCATGCACATACCTTAAATCTCGTCTCCCTCTATAGTTTTCCCAAATTGAGCAATGGTTTCAAGAATTATCTTCTCAGCTTTCCAGAATTTGCGGTGTGTTTCATTTTGTTTAAAAAACTAGGGCAAACCCAGGGAAATGACTTGAGCTGTGCGGTGAGAATTGCTAGCTGCTAACTGAGCCACAGAGTACTGCTGGGAAACTTCATGCTTGCATCTGATAACCATTTTATGGGAATGTGTGCTGACCACAGCTGTGGTTCTCCGCAAAATACTGGGAGCATGAGTCCTCTTCTACCAAACATACTTTAAGGTCTATTCTTAGCCTCTTTTTTTTTTTTTTTGGTAGCAGGCTTGTTCTTTTCTAAACACTGAGATTAAGTGGAAGAAAAAAAAAAAACCTTGACAATGTTTTTTATGTTTAATTGTGTCTTTAAATTGTTTGTAAATGGAGGTAGCTCTGTTAACCACAGGTCTGGTGTGAGTTGGTTAAGGACTGAACTAATTGTATTTATTGATTTGTATTTCCATGTCTGTAACTTTTCAAGAATGGCTATTAATTTCAGTTATGGCATTTCAAGAGAAATTTAAGAATATAAAAAGCTAACCCACCTTCACGGGAAATATCTTAGTGATATCAGGACAGATGTGCCTGTCCTAATATCAGGATGGATTTCTATTGATTTTTAGATATATATATGTATATACATATATATATAAAATAAAGAACATTTATGGGTAGTTAATGAGACAGCAGGCAACTAAGCTGTGGTGAAACTAAGATTTTATGCTTGACTTCTCTGGGGCAAAAATTGTATATTGAGTTTTCCTAGTCCATTCTCCTGTCTGATTATTGGAAAGGTTTCAGTGTTCCAGTTGAAAATGATCTGATGCTTCAGTACTTCAAAATAGTACTTCACAAAATCAGGCCTAAATGCAACAGTGTGTCAGGTGAGAACCTGTAAAGCCCCATCAAGTCGAAGTTTCTGGGAGAAATCTTCATCATGAACAGACCTTCCCATCACTTAGTAGGTATGAAAGACCAAAGCATGTGTCACATTTTGAACTTTTCTGCCACCTATTTCAAAGAATGATGATGGTCCCAAAAATCCACTGAACACAGATAATATACCTGAGGATAGAGTCTTCTTGTTTACCAGCTGTGAAAACACTTGTTTCTCTTGTTTTCAGATTAGTTTGGATGAGATTCATTGATTTAGTCATGACGTGCTCCTATGAGCAAATATAATCAGCACTAAAGAGCAGAGCAAATTGGGTGTAGAAGTGCAGTCTCACCCCACATGCAGTGTCCCATACACAAGGACACACTAACATTTGTATAAGTTAATATATATTAATCTGGGAAAGTAAAACAATGAGCAGAAGAAGGTCATTAAATTATACTTAAAGGATCTGTTCTTTCTTCACCCTTTTATTGCCTCTAGTGTGTACTTGGCTGCCTTTATAAACAATTAATCTCTGGTCTGATGGCATTGAGCACAGCAAACTGGAGCAAACTATTCAAATAGAGTGAAGACAGCTATAAAGTTTCCCTCCTGAGCCTGCCATCTGACCTATGAAGGCTCCATCCTTTATCCTGCTTAAAAATGCACTGGAGTCTCATCAGACATTTTCAGTCCACACATCTCATGGGATGGGAAAGTGGCCTGCAATGTCCTTCCTTTTCTCTATTGCCCTATTTGTCATATCTTAAAAATTTTGAGGCTTCTGTTGTGTATTCACCCCTTTAACAAAGCTAGCATTGCAGAAAGTGTGGGGATGCATACTGGCAGTATGCACATGCTGCTTTTAGGGAATATTGGTTTGAAAAGGAGTGTGTGTCATAAGGCAGCTTCTGAGATATGGACCTTTCTTCTTTGCCTCATTCCTCTGGAAAGTCCTACCAAGAGCCTCAGAAGGGAAACTGAGGCACAGGGACTGCCAGAAACCAGCACATCCATTCCTTCAGGAAACTGTTTTATAGTGGAAAAACAATTGCAGTGAAGACTAAAGGTGCTCATGTACCATGGTGACAGCAACACTCAAGAGACGAAAAACCAACCAGCAACAGCGCAGATTTCTTGCAAACACTTTTGAGTTCTACACAAACCGAGCATGGACCTGCTCTTCCCTCCATGTGCTGGGTTAATGCCCACGCTGCTTGCGTGCAAGCTGGAGAGCTGAGGAGCTGAGTCTACCTGTGCCATTTTCTGCCTGCGAACAGAGTCACTGGAGAGAGCCTGGCCTGCTCCCAGAGCGAGTGGTGTAGATACAGCAGGGATGAGTCTGGATCCAGCCTGACCGCATAGCAGCAGTGGCAAAGGAAGCTGCTTCCCATGGTTTCTTCCCCTAACTCCTCTCAGGGCACTTAAGGCAAGAAAAGTTTGCCGATTTGTCTGCTTTGGAGTCAGCAATTTCACTTGCATGACAGTCTAGTTCAGTGAACAAATGAAATGGTTTATTTATAAGCTTGCTTCTCACTAGGGAGCCAATTTATGCTTAAAATTAGCTAATTGTCCCTTTGATGGATTTCTACTTGAAGTAAATAGAGGTCATTAAGTTTCTCTGTTAGGTTGCATTCAGAAAATAGCAATCTGACAAGAGGTTGACCTTACTGAGAAATCCCAGGTAAAATCAACTATTTGAAACTGCTAAATTGCTTTACACGTTAGCAAATTGCCTAGGGAGGAAGAGGATGTCATTACCCTGACAGTCTCCTCATACCTCATGCCTTTTATGACTGGAGGTACAAGTTAGAATAATTTGGGATAGACTCATAAACAAGTCACTTTTTGGGGTACAGAATGATTTTCATTTCCCTCCTTGGAAAACTAGTACTCCATTAATGACTTTTCTTATCAGACCTCCCAAAAGACCATTGACTACTCTTGAGAAGAAGCAGAAGTGCTAATAAAACATTACGCATTCTCCCCAAGTCAAACAGTTGGCTCAATCTGTACTTTCCAAGCTCTGCCAAACCCATTAATACGTCTCCTCTGTCTACTAAGATATGGTACACCTGCATTTCAAGCTCCAAAAGTACAAAGAAACTTTTGATATATAGCTTATTTAAACCCAAGATATCAGAATATTCTAGTCGACTGTTATCTATGATTTTTCACTACAGAACATCCTCAGCACTAGGGATAGACAATGCAAAGGAGCACTCACTGAGGTATAATTTAAATAGCGATGCATCATGTTGTAGGGAAGTGCTGCGGCAATGGGAATTTGCCCCCAGCATGATCCAGCGTTCTTATTAATGACCTTTAAGAAGGAGCATACATCACATTTGTTAAATCTGAAGATACTACTAAATTAGGAGGTGCTGCAGACTGTGGGGAGGATGGGAAAGTAACAGAAGGAACCAGTTATATGGGCTGGGAATACTTAGCTGAAATCCATCCTGAACACAAGGCAAGTCAAAAATTAAAGAAAAGCCCTTTAGTCTGTATTTAGTAGAAGGGAAAAGCTGAAGACCTGGGTTGCTGGTTAGATAAAAATGTGTGAATCTGATATAGTTCAGTGAAATATGAAATCCCAGCACTGACAGTGGCTCTCTGTGACCACTGTCTTTTTATCAGAGACTAAGAAATTCTTCCTACATGACACTGATGAAATATTTCTGAGTGACCTTATGAAAAAAATGTAGTGGTCCATGTAGTCTAAAGTCCTGCTCTGTAAAGGGACTAATCCTAGATAAAAGAGGATAAGGTGTCAGGAATTCTGGAACAAAGAGTTGTTGAAGGGATGAAGACACGGCTTGCCCAGAAATGCAGAAAAAGTCTTAGATAAACTCTTTCAGGGCCTGGGAAGAGCTCAGTCAGTCCCAGTGGGACTGTCAAGTGGGAGTGCTGCTATAGGAAGCTGTTTTCCTGCTAGAACCAGAGTCAGCCACTCAAGTCTCAGTGATTCCACACTTGGGCACAGGGCCTGGAGCTCTACCACATCATCTCCACCTGCCTACAGGGAGAACTCCCTACCCAATTCTACTTGATGGAGGTTCCTCAGTGTCCAGAAGATGGATCCATTTCAGAATTCCTTAGGTAAAATATTAATCACTTGGAAACTATTGGTAAACTCCCACTGAGTTCACTGGAAACAGGATTTCTTCCAATGGATATAAATTAAATGCCAAAGTCTGTGGAGGAATTGAAATGTCTGCATAGGAGCCTGCAGAGATTCTTCCTCTTATAAATCTGTTATCTCTCTTGTGCTACTCCTGTAAGAACTTACTCTCCCCAAAGGTAATATCTGAAAGATATCAGCTATCCATGAAGAATTATAAACTAATTAATCAGGAAACTGGCCACGGGAATCTTTCATGCAGGTCTCTGAACGTTTTTAAATCTCAGTGCAAAAGCAGCTTTGTGGAGAATAAAACAAAGGCATAGGAAATTAAAGTTTTTATTTGATCACTTTCGTTTTGAAATACACAAGGAGAATTGTCAAAGTTACCTTAAACAGAACAAAAATATTGAGTAGACATTTGTGGTTCTTCTCTTCCATCCTTTGATTTAACTACTACTGGGAAATACAGTGGCCAAATGTACTTTATCCTGCATTGAGGAGAAAGGCATGGGGAGGAGCATTAGATAAGCTATATCCTCTGAACTCTTAGTTTTAGGATGCTGTGTTTTCCCCAAAGCATAATTTTCTACATTCTACCCCACAGCAGCTGAAAGGGACTGCAAAGCAGCAAAGAAGGGAACAAGTTCCCTGTTAAGGTTAATTGCTGCAGGAGGTTGCACCACAAGAAGAGGACAGCAGTCCTGGGACAGCCTTCTGACACTGGCACTGCCTGCAAAAGGAACTTTCCATGCATTTTACAGCCACACTGACCTCATATATCCAAAATCTTCTCTCTTTTTTTTTTCTCTTTTCATTATTTTTTAAAAAAACTTTGATGTGCTAGGAATTTGTTAGAGTAATAAGGCCGTAAAACTGATTAGACTCTTCAGTGAAAATAATCTTCTGCTACATAGTTTTTCTCACAGTCTTGTTATCTCTGCTTTTCTGATACCACTGCACCATATGTGTGGAAACTGCATGAAAATAAACACTGCTTATTAAGTGTATCCTCTATATAGATTTTATGCAGCACATTTAAGCAATAACTATTATTCGATTTGCATCAGACAATGATTACTTGTGGCAACATTCCAGCTTTTAAATTGGCCAATTGTGATTTCTTCCCTTACAGTAGGATGAACTGACTTCAAATCTAATTGTGTCGAGCTTAGATAGAACTGTTCTGATCAGTTCTAGAACTAAGGTAAAGTGAAAGACACCAGCTTAGCTTCAACTTATTTTGCTTTTATGCTTAATATTATAATTTATTTTAAAATTGAGAAGAAATCTTTATTTTTAAACTTTGTTTTAAATGCAGACAATATTTATCCAGTACTATTATGTTGAAAATTAATAAATGCAAGAGAATGTTTCTTCAAAACAGAATTACTAACACAGTTCACTACCATAAAGCAGCAGTGTTGAGATTTAGGAAGTATTTTTAGGATTAACTACTATTTAGGACACTTGAAATTTTTGTTAAATGAGACACATAAACTAAAATATGTCTTACTTTCATCATTCATAAAACTCAGATAATTATAGTTTCCTTATAGATGTGGTAGGAATTTACTTTTCTGAATATTTTAATGTGCAACACTAAAATATTAATTAAATTTTTCTGCATACAGATTGAAGTGTTGGACTCTTATTTTCTGTCTGATTTTGTTAATACAGAGGTTTGCATTTTTCTCTAACAATACCAAGACTCTGCAGAGAAAGGGATTGGACTCCAACGTATTCTGGTGAACAGTTAGACCTTGGTTAGCTCAGTCAGAATGAGGGAAGATGGACTCACAGCTTGAGGGTCATGGTGCTCTGGAGGAATCCCAAATCAATGGACTGTGGAGTCCTCTGGAATGGGGCACTCTCAGTCTCACTTGTTGAAATTGCTGCACCTTTACACTGAATACTCAAAAACCCACTGGTTATTTAAAAAACACATTCCCCCAGGTGTCTCTCATCTTGACACCCTACATTTTCTGAATCTTTTTCTTTGTCACCAGCTTTTCTGCATGTTGAATGGGTGAGCACAGGCAGCTGCTGCAATTCTCTGGACTCCATACCAAGGCAGAACAACCCTTATCTAATCCTTGACACCCACTGGGGATACATCTCTTTTACAATATGTAGAACAAGTGGCTACTTTATCTATTATTATGGAAAATAACATTATACACAGTGGTTGTTGAAACTGTTTTTACTCCAAGGGGTCTGATTACGATGCCTTTACTTTAAGGGGGTTTTTTTTGTTTGTTTATTTGTTTTGGAAAATAATATTGTTTCATTGATTTTTATCACATTATGCTAACTTCCATTTTCTTAGGTTGATGGGCAGATTGAGGTTTTGTGGAAAGAGTGAGAGATGAAAACTGCAGCTAAAGAGAAGCAGCAGACTAACTGCAAAAGAATGCTGGCAGGTAGAAAGCAATAAAAACCTTCATACCTATGAAGTGTGAGTCTGCTTAGTAGCTAAGAATAGTTTATTTTTCTAAATATTTTATTGTTATTATGTCTTAAATTCTATAAACAAACAAAAAAGAGCTGGCTGTTTTATTGAAGCAGCAGCAACAACAAAACTTCAAGAAGGAATTAGATATTTCTAATTTTCTCCTTATGCGAGTGTAAGAGTCCAGCAGCTGCTGCAACTGGCAGTAAAGTCACCATTTCAAAGAACTTATTGAGCAGTAACTGTTAAAAAGTCCAGGTTGCCACTAAATCACAGTTCCTCACTTGGTTCCCACACTACTGCAGTGCCCTAAGCTATACACAGCTGCCACACATCTCCCCAGAGGTGGCTGCATTTCACTGGCATGCAAGAGAACACCCAAATTACATCAGCAGGCAGATTAATACACTCTCTAATTCTACATGACAAGCAATAAACAAATGCAAACCATCATTTTATTCAATAGGTGACAGAATTCCTTATTGGATAATAGAAGCTAGCATCCCAGCACACTAGGAAATACCGAATGGAGACAAATATTTGGCCACCTCTCCAGCCTCACTGCACTGTGTGTGGTCACTTCAAACTACTTTGGTGCAGGCTTTAATGCTGTGGAATCAGCGCGGTAACCTTTTATGATAACTTTATTTTGGTTTCCACAGAGGCAAATAGTCATGAGATGTGAAATGTACTGTTGAATGAAGTTCAATCTCATTGAAAACCCAAAAATATTAAATGTGAATGCAGGGCAAAATTCTAAGAGGTCTATTTGTACTGGAAAGGAGTATTATGTATAATAGAAATATGGTGGGGTCAAAGGTGTGTAAGAAATGGTGAGAAGTGACTTTTATGGATGTCAGAAAGATTCTTCTTATGTATACCTACATCCTCTAAACACAACAAAGTCAAAATGTAAAAATATAGATTAATAAATATACAAAAAGGTGCCAACAGCTCATGTTGCCATAATAAAATGGCTTTGCCATAATTATATATCATATTCCTTTTCTGTGCCTGGAAAAGCAAACAGTAACCAGCATTTGACTTTACAAGACACAATTTTCCCATGAAGTAATGATATGCAAGTGCTTGTGATAAATCAGAGGCTCAATGACACAAAAGGAAAAGAGTTCCTAAAGGCACAGGTAAGAGGCCAAAGGCAGCTGAAGAGAAAATGAAAACTGAGTTATTGTACATCTCACCAGAATTAAAAAGTATCCTTAAATATCTCCATTATTACAAAGTGCCAATGTACTTAGCAAATCCCATAACTGCTCTAAAAATGAGTAAGACCTCACTTATACAAGGTATTTCACAAAGCCCCACGTTGCCTCAAAAATGATATACAGCAACACTGGTATCATCCCTCCTGTTTTTCTATGCAGGTTTTATTAACTCTATATTAGATTATTAGACCTCCAGTCTGCAGAGCTATTTTTCAAAAGAAGGTGGTGTTTAACCTCACAATTTACTTCTTCCAGAAACATAAAACCCTCTACATTTGCAACAAGTTCACTATAATTTGAAAAAAAAAAACCCACTCCTCTAGCTTCTCTTAAATCAGATCAGAGATTCAGGCTCTAAACTACTGCTGCAAGCTCTGTAGGTGATTTATTTGAGCTGCTGCCATCAAGAACATATTCTTTTAATAGTTTTTTGTGTTGAAATTGTTTATATAATCTCAGTTTGTCATTTTTAGAGTTTGGGGGATTTTTTGCGTCTGTACATTTGAAGTGAATATCTGGAAGGACCTGCCTCCCCTTGAACTGCATTTAGTGACTTGAGCTGTAGTAAAGTAACTTTCCTTGCTCTGTTTTGACAATTTTGGTAGCCAACAAACAAGAGTAGTTTAATATTGATTGCACAGGGTCAAGACCATATATTCACCAAAATGCTCTTTTTTTCCAGACTCTCTTCCTTTATTTGCAATATGGGGTGAAGAATTGTCTCCAAAGTTAATCTGAGTTGACAAGATTCCTTCATATTTTATATGTGCCTGAAACTCATACAGGAACAAAGCAGATGCTTTCTGCTTACAGTGGCAGTGCATGAATGTCCTCCCCCAGTAACAGAGCAGGAGTAACATGACTGACCCTGGAAAACTGTGCAACAGCAGCAAAACCCCAGAACTTGTACACAAGCTTTCTTCAAGACTGGCTGTGTAAGGAAAAGGTGCAGAGGGATTGAAAGTGGTGGTCAGAGAAGATGGTGCAACCAAAACCCACCCTCCTTAGTCACACATTTGGTGGTCTTATTTACACAGTGTTCATTCCTGACCAGGTTTCCAGCCATGAAAATGGTTTGTTCATTTTTTCTTAGGTGGTTGGTGTAGGTCTTGAGTGTGCCTTTAGAGGTTGTGGCCAGGAGTAGCTACTCTTATAGATATAATATATGGATATAATAAAAATGCTAATAAGATTGGGATAATGGAGATATGAATCATAAGGAGGGTAATTGGTAAATTTGAAATGGTGGAAATATTATTAGCCAAAAAAGTTCAGAATTTTAAAGCCAATGACTAATCACTTGCAAGGTCCTGGTTAGCCCTGGCACTTAAGTAAAGTTTTATGTTGCCTGTGTCATCAGTAATTCAATATGCTTTCACAGCCCTGATACTTTCATGTTTTTTTCTGTGTTTGACTGTCCCAGTCTGCTTCAACCACATGCTGGAAAATGTACAAGAAAATGTGGCATTTCACCATTATTTCTTATTCATATCACCAGGCCACATTAAGACAGCTCAAATCAATTCACAATTCCAGATGTCACAATTACAAATAATTTGAAGGGAGAGCAGGTGAAAGGAGTAAAAGCATGTACAAGATAAATATATGGGAATTCCAATTGGAAAGTCTTAAATAACAACTCCCTAAGAGAAATAGAATTTGAATTTGGAAGGTTTGACAACGTGTAGTTGTGAATTTCACAGTTTCGTTTCTTATTATTCATTTTTCATAATCCCTCCTTTCTCTAGGCTCATGGCTTTTG
Organism: Erpornis zantholeuca; assembly: GCA_013400515.1. Classification (NCBI taxonomy): domain Eukaryota; kingdom Metazoa; phylum Chordata; class Aves; order Passeriformes; family Timaliidae; genus Erpornis; species Erpornis zantholeuca. The sequence continues at coordinate 44,679 of VZTN01021436.1, forward strand.
TATATATTCCTACTGCATGTGCACATTTCTGCAAATACACATAGAAATTTAAATCTATAAGGAAAGAATATATTAGGAGGTTCTTTAATTGTAACAATCTGTGGGTGTTGGATGTATGTCCTTTTGTGATTGAACTTTGCGATCTGACACTCTTCGGCCTGATATTTTTCACTGCCCTTTTGACAGCTCCTGCTCACTGCTTACTAAAAAAATGTGCTTATTTAAATTATCAGAATCAGAATGAACCAGCCCAGCAAAATCTATTTTAAACAGCTTCAGCTCGCTGCACTCTTTTGCAGCTGAGTTAGGTTAGAGGGCATTCAGAGGAGCAAATTTGTTGGCAGACCTGCAAGGGCTCTTGCAAACACATCAATGAGTGGCGGGGAGCAGAGGGCAAGGTTTTCTGCTTGCCTGGAATCTGGAGAGTGTCTGGACAGTTCTCAGCCTAGGCAAAAACTTGCCTATACTTAAGCCATTTTCAACAGCACCTTGTCAGTAAGCAGAGACCCTGAATCTGAACCCAAAAAAATGGTCAAAAAATCTTTTCACATATTCAGATCCCCTACAGCTCTCTGCACAGTCTAATCTGTGTTTTCTGTCCTCAAACATTGCCAAACATATGCATTTTGTGTTGTTTTTAATGTGCAGATTTTTCATCATACTCAGACTCCCCAGAAGCCTCCTCAGACATACAAACTCTGAGTCCTTCAGGCAGTTCTTCAAAGGGGAAAGCCATTGCTCTTGCAGTGGTGGGCAGAGAGGCAGGATCTTGCTTCTCCCCTTCTCTTAGAAGAGGTCTTGTTTCTGTCTTGTTGTTCCACCCTGTGAGGGGAAGTGATTGACATAAGACAAAGCCCATGGTCTGGCAAAAACTGAGCCCAGGGGCTGGCACAACATCCCCAGTGGTGCCTGAAGAAAATTCTTCTGGTCTTGGGGATATATAAAGAACATCTTAAAATTTTAGGTTATGCTGACTCCCTATGCATATTGCAACAGCACTTATTACTACAGTTGCCAGGATTCATACAGAGATTCTCTTCATGTAGAAGTCTCTTCCCACTGCTATGTCGATGGAGAAGGTGCTGAGGCTGGAGAGATCTGCACATTCACCTGGTGCCAGAACAGAAGCAGCTCTCTAGACCACTGCAAGACAGCTATAGCCTGCTAGAAGTTTTATGGGTGGCTCAGAGCAAAGCTTAGTGACTGTCTGTCTCACTGTCGGAGGGAATTCATTTCTCCAGCTTCAGCAGCATGACGAGCATGTTGTGGCTGGGGTAAGGAGGTGGCAGAGGTGAGCTGCCTGCCAGGAAGGTGTGCAGCAGAGGGCAGCAGCTCACAAACACACACACACCTGCACCCACAGCTGCAACACTCAGCACACATCCCAACAACACTTCTTCCCATCAAACACAGACAGGCAAGTTTTGGATCTCTGCAGGTAAGTGAATCACTTTCAGTCTGAAGCTGAGAGCTAACAAAAATACGTTTCTCATACCAGGCAGAGGATCAGGGCTGTTTGCTGTGCTTTGCTTCTGCTGATGTAACCTGCATCCACAGTGACAAATCACAGATGCGCTCAAGAATTCAGTGCTGGCTTTAGGGCAATAAAGGATACACTTTTACAAAAGAAGCAGGGGTATTTATCCTGAGAGTTCTCAAGGCATGCCTTGATGAACTTTTAAACAACCAGTTCTAAGAAGACCAAGAGATCAGAAAGTGTTTTGTAGACCAGAAAACTGATCATGATGCTGGACTCAGTAGTCAGTTCATTTGTCTTCCTATTTGGTGGATTTTCTCAGTCTGCCTTTCTGAGGCTACCCTAATAACCACAACACACTGCAGTGAGGAGTGAGACATTACTCTAGGTATGAGTCAGGTCCTCTTTGTACAGGAAACTATAAATACTGTTTCTTTCTATGAAACAGAGGAGTAGAAAAAAGAAACTGCATGCATTATGGGCCAGTTCACCTATTCAGAGGTTTTGAAAAAGTCTGTGGGAGCCTCCACCCCTAGAGTGCTCTTGAACCATATTCTCCTATGTCAATAAAGGGTGCTGTTGTCTTTGATAAAAATGATGTGGTTGTTTGAAATACATGTAAGAAAAATGGTTCCGAGCCTGAGTGAGAGTCAGGCTCAGATACTGAGTTTCTTCAAACTGGATGCTGGTTGCTCTTTGCCTCTCTACTGCTTGATAATAGAGGTTGCAGCCAGCTGGAATCAAGTAAATGCACATAACTTTTTCCTTAATCTGCAAATGATTTGGATTCAGCATTTCAGTCTGTTTCTGCCTGATTAAAAAAAAAAAAAAAATTTAGTTTAGAATTACTTCAGTGTGTTCTGGAACCCAAGAAAAATTCTCTGTCTTGCCCAAACTGATGAAAGAAATCTCTGAATGGTTAAAGGAGAAGAGTCTGCTCACAGAGAAATTATTTCTAAATGTCTAGTGATTAGTGACTAATTTATATATTTCCTTCAAATTGTTTCAGCAGCAACATTATTATCCAACTCACTGTTTTATTCTTACTCATAGGGAATTGTTAGTCTCCACGTGACTTCTCAGAAGCAAGATTTCTCAGGGTACTTTCATTTAACAAAATTTATTCATTTTAAAATTATGTAATTTTAAGAACTGCTTCCAAATATAAAGGAGCTAAAAAACCCTTTAATTTCTATGGTACCAGAAAACCTTTAAAAGGCCCCTGCATTGTTAAAGGAAAAAAGCTTTAAAATGCCAATTAATTCTTAAAAAAAAGAAAACAAAATAGTATTTTTTAGTATGATGAGCCAAAATTTAGTAATTTTATCTCTTGATTTTAAGCCTGTATCAGGATCTTTGATCAAAAACTGAGTGCTTATTTCTGCGGGAGAGCCATTCACAATTTGAGTCAAGCAAGCAAAAGCTACACAGGAAAGAAATAAGTTACTGCTGGCTCTGACTCAAATAATTTTCATGGACACCCAGGCAGGATAACAATAAATGGTGGTTGCAATGTAACCAGGAAGTGACGAGCAGCAACAAAAACTGAATCCAAGTTTTCTGTGGGAATTTCCCACTGACTTCTCAGACACAATTTCCTCAACTTTTGCACTGAAAGTTTGGCACTGCATTGATAGCACACTGAGATTCATTCCAGTGAATGAATTGCTCATCTCCTTCGCCTCATTCCTCTGTGTGGGGAGACTTCTGTAGGGTTCTAATCATTTGAAGGATGTCAGATGCAAACCTGGCAGAGTCAGCAGTCCAAAAAAAACCAAAGGATTTATCCATAACCTTCTGCTCTTTCTGGCTGTATCATTCACTATCATCAAAACATTCTTCCACTGAAATTTTGAAACATCTTTCAGAAAAGTTATCCTGACATTCAGCACTAGTACTTTCTAAGATTTGTGTATCAATACTGTTTTCCTACTGTCACAAGCTGCAAGAATTCATTCAGATCCCATTTGCACTTTTTTTAGCATATTGATAATGCATCAGTTGAGTAGGGCTTACAAAACTTGGAGGGATCTTGATTGAACCTGGTATAACAGAGATCAGAGTTTTAGCCTCATACATAAGAGCAGCAAGTTGAGGCCATAAAAATTTCTTATTTCAGAATAAAATGGTATCCTTTGGACTGACTCAGTATGATGAGCAAAATTTCTTTTGTTTCATAGAATCATAGAATGGTTTGTGTTGGACAGGACCTTAAAGGTCCTCTAGTACCATCTCTCCTGCCATGGGCAGGGACGAGGTTGCTCAAAGCCCCATCCAACCCAGTCTTGAACAATTCCAAAGATGGGGCACCCACAGCTACTCTGGACAACCTGTTCCATTGCTTCACCACCCCCACAGGGAAGAATTTAATTTAAACTTACCTTCCTTCAGCTTAAGGCCATTCTCCCTTGCCCTATCACTCTGCCCTGGTGAAAAACACCCTCCAGCCTCCTTTAGGTACTGGAAGAAATAATCCTAACTATTGTTTGAAAGGCATTATTTCAAAAACCAAAACCCAGTGGCCTGATTGCAAGTATTTGTTCCTTATAGCTCAAACATTAAATCTGATCTTGACTGAAGAGGCTTCACGAATGTTGAATTTATACTGGTTTTATGATTTTATGCCCACTGCACAGGACAGATGCCTCTTTTATCAAAACATTAAATGTGGTGCAGATGGAATATTTTGAATAGCTCTGAACCAGCAGAAAGGATTTATAGCACCTTTGAGTTTTCTTATGTACCTACAGCAATTTTGACTTGGCAGTAGTGGAACCTGGTTATACCACAGAAGGCCAAGAAAGCAAATCTTCAACCAACAACAACCCTTCACACATGCTTTGATCCTCTTTTTGCTAATGCTCACTCTCTGAGATACTTGGCACTATTTTAGATAACGGGATTCTTTACAAATCATGATTTCATGCAATCATAACTGTTGTTGCAATAGCTCAGGACTCTATTGTGGGCTCACTGCCAGCAAACTGTGTCTCTACTTCAAAAGGACAGCCACTGCGGAAGACAAAAGACAAAAAAAAATAGGATAAAAAGGTGTCATTACATTACTCAGAAAAGAAAGAAGCTTCCAGTGTCTTATTTTGGATTGGTAGTAGAGTAAGATACATAAATAAGTCCTCCTGGAAGTTCTTTCTAACCCTGAAGCACCTAACAACTTGAAATAAATTTAAGGACAAGAGGTCATGAAAATATGTGATTCACTTCAGATTTTCCTTCTTCACCAAAGTTCATAGAAATAAGTTAGGAATTATTCCCTAGAGTGAATTTCTTCTCTCTATCTTACATTTTGTCTTCCTGTTTCCTTATTTACTCCTAAAGTTTAATCTTAATATTCATATTAATTGAAACAAGTAATGTCCTGCACCTCTTTTATGCACCATGTGGGAAATAGAGAGGCTTTCATTAATAAGTCTCACCACTCTTTACCTTCAGAAAAGTTAAACAGGATGGCTCTGTTCATCATGTGAACAGCCTTTGTCCTGTCCCATCCTGCACTGTCCCATCCCATCTCACACTCTGGGACCAGGCACTCTCTGGCATATTGTTGGTTGGCCCAGGCCAAAACTTCCAGGAAAAGGGATCAGCTTCTCTGGTTTCCCTGATCACTAATCCATGGGCATGACAGTGCCCTGGGCCAGTGTAGTTCAGAAGCGGAAGATTTTCATCTCCCAGGCTTCCCCAGAACTCTACATTTTATATTTACTGAGATCTGATTCTCATGCAAGTTAAAGGAGAACCACAACCAAATATCTCAGAAATATTTATAACTCTCATAAAGACAATTAATAGCAGATATCTGAGTAGGAACAGACAGAGCATGGGTTATAATATAGGCTAATAAAAAATACCCCATATATCACATGAAAACAAAGAGTGAATAAAGCCCCAAATCGCGCCCTGTGAAAAACATCACATCAAGAGTAGAACAAAAGTATTGATGGCAAGAAAATGAGAAAAATAAGTAGCAAGTTAAGCCATAGCCCAAAGGTTTTAATTTCATGCTTTGAAAGCCTCTTGCCTCTCCCTTTCCAATTGTTATTTCAGGTTCCAATATCCAATCATAAATTAACACTGCCCTTGTCACTCAATAGCTACACTGAATGAACAAAATGTAGGGAGGAATGCCGATCCTTGGCAAAAGCTGAAGTCAAATTTAGAGTTGAACAACAAAAAAATCTTGTGAATTAGGCTACTGAAGAAAATGCAGCTGAGAATATCTTTGGAGAATCACACAAAAAATAATAAAAAAGAAATTAACCAGGAGAGCGTGTAGGATGTGTACCATTTTATTCACTATAAAAACACCACCAGAACTGTCATTTCAAAACCAGAGCTGTGAACTGCTTTATCCACTCTTCTGACCATAAGAGTAGCCATGAAAAATCACTTCCAAATGACATAGAAAGACATTGCCTTGAGGAAGCAGGGAGTGGGGGCTCTGAGTGAATGAAGCCAGCCAACGAGCTGTATTTACCTCCACCTTCTCCCATCACTGCTTCTGGCACCTGGTATTCTCCAGACACCCTGCAGGATGCTGTCACTGGAATGGCAGTGTGTCAATGTTGTTCCTTCACTTCCATGAATTATGTGAAGCTTGCATGTTCATCCCACTTCCAAACCAGTCACAAAATCAGTGAATGAACAAGGGAGGGTATGAGTCTATGTGTTGGTTATCTTGTAGAGCGCACAGTGTACTTGTCTGTACTCTCTGGATCATCAAGCCTGAGGAATGATGTCTGTATGGATGCAATTTTTATCTTCCCTCCAGGCTGCTGTTGCAGTCAGAATATTAGTAGTGTAGGAGAGTTGTGGATAAGCTCCTCTCACCAGTGTGAAGTAATTACACACTCATACATTAAAAGGTTCAAAAAACAGTGAAAGGTGTGATTTATTCAAGAAAATCATAAATGTTAGGCTGAGGATCCAACCATGTCACCCTTTAAGCACTCTCTTCATAATACAGGAGCATTCACTTTTTGCTTAAAGAAAAAACTTAAACTGAACAGAAAAAATCCAATGTCAGTACAACAGGATCTTGTTTTTTTTACTAACTGAACTGTCCAGTAACCAGCAGTTCAAAAGAGGTATTGAAACATAATGAAAAGACCTATTAATATAATACTGCAATCACTAGAGGCAAACAGCTCCAAATGATTAATCATTTGGAGATCCTGGGTTCAGAGAACATCAGCAGCTTGATAAATGCAAAGCCTAATCCCAAACACAGCTTATATCCAATACAAAATTTTTAAAATTTCTAATTGTAATTTTGACCAAAACTATCAGGAAAGTCTGAAGAAAATCTAAAACTTGGATCAAGAAAAGAAATATTTTTCAGTTTTTTGGGATTTTTTTATCAGCTAAAATAATAACTACAGTGACAGTCGTGATGCTGCCAGTAAGGCTGCTCCTGGGATAAATGGATCATTCCTTGTCTGTATTGCTTTGCTTCAGCACAGTAGGAGTATTTAATCTGCTTCCAGAATTATTTCAGACATGAAATTATCATTATCCAAAAAAATATTTGACTTGAAAGTAGAGCACAAAGCATTTAATGAAGATATCTGTGTTTTATCTGACAAATAATCATGAGGCCAATCAGAAAGAGAGTATTGGAGGTTTTTCAGTCTATGATACAGAGCTAAAAATACATATAATTAGTTAAATTAATAATTTAGTTTCACTAAAATTTTATTTTCGCTTTATGTTTTTCTTCCGCAAAGAAGAGCCTCTTCTGCAAGGGCTTGGCATACTCCAACTGGTTAGTTTTACATCAAGCCTGTGAACAGCTAATTATAAGATCAGTTTTACAGATGGGAAACAGATATCCACAGTCTAAGGGATCTGCCAGAAGTCACAGAATGCTTGACCCACATCCTCATGAAGCTGGTAGTAGACTCCACATTCATTCTATAGTTATGCTTAACCCCATGGGGAGCCATGACTAGAGCTCAGTTAATTGCTGGGTCCTAGTACGAGCGTGTAACTATTGCCGTTTCAGGAAACTCAGGTCATTTGTTACGCCACTGGAGTATCCAACTGATCCTGTCATTAATCACTATGACATCACAGGACAGCTACCATATGGTGCAAAATAATCCCCTCCCTCGCTTCAGAAATCAGATCTCTTTAAAGACAAAATCATCTCTATACCTCTTGGAAAGTACATTAGGCTTTTTCTTCCTTTTAGAACTTTGTCCTAAAAAGCTGGTTAAGATGACTTGTGAGGGAAAAGCAAGACATTCAAAAACTTTCTGCAAGAGAAAAGAGGGTCAGCCATGAAACTCTTGCTATATGCAAGTCTAATCTGTCCATAATCCTAACCATATCAATCTGGTCATTAAAAATCCATCCCTTCTAATGGACTGGGAAAGTACTGATCAGAAACAATCATTCACACACTCTCACACACACTTATCCTCCTATTCACTTCTTTCCTTCAGATGGAAAGGCTTGTGGAAAGTTCTCCAGTGGTGGCTACAATAATTCTTCAAGTATGGGCCTTTTGCAATGAACAGGAAGATATCCCACCATATATTACTCAGATAGAGTTTTACTCCCAATGCAAGCCCATTAGTTACACAGTTTATTTTTGGTGTTATGTTTCAGTTATCTGAATCAGTGACCTGGATGATGGCCCACTCTGGTTTCATTGCAGTTCAAGCAGCGAAGTCATTAGCAGTTTTCAAGACTTGAAAGTCTGCCCTCATTAAAAAATATCTTTCCCTTTGCATAGGAATGTTGTGCCAGGTCTATGTACTGCAATACCCTACTTTGGTGCTAAGTTTTTGCAGCAGAATCTGGGACAGCAAGTACATTTGTATACCATATTCAAATTATACAACTTACTCAAGAAGGAGGTGCTGACGTCAGCCGGAGCAAAATATTAAACATGCCCTTGTTCTTTATAGACTTAGATTTATTAGAGAAGAGGTTAAATACCAGAGGCTTTTTCCATTTCATCTTAGTCCCTATACCTTTTTTCCTCAATAAGCTGCTAATAACTCACCTACTTGTAGGCCTTAGGTGTCCCTTCAAGCACTGCACTCTGTTACAGTTTGGGATTTTGGTACCCATGTTTTTGTGAATTCAGCCTTTAGTCTCCATGTAAAGGAGTGAGAATGTGGGATTAGAGGAAAGCACATCCGTTGTCAGCAGTCTCCATGCTCCTATAGGAATATCCCTAATATTCAGAAACCAAGTGTGATGAACTTCCTTTGTGTGCACATATTCTGGATGGATTCTGGCTTGGAAAGCCTTGTAACTGAAACAGAAAACAGGAAAGGAAGGGTTTAATCACTGCTTTGCTAATGGGAAACTGAGGCACAGAGAAATTAAATTCAACTAAAACTAACCCAAACTAAGGAAGAAATTGGATTAAGACCTGGACCAAGTGTCTTAAGTACCTGATCATTCTTCTTTCCTCAATCTTTTGTGAAAGTCTTGATGACTATAGTGGGTTAATTTCTTTCTTCTTCATATTCCACAGAAGCATAACTGGAATTCCAAAAGTTCTGTTTGATCAGACTCAATTTGGCCTAATTATGAGCACAAATGTTTCAATAATTTATTCTTATTTCTCCACCACAATAAGTCAAACACATAAAATCTTATAGTACTTCATTTTGAAAGAGAAACTCGTAGGAGAAATTATAATGCAAACCATGTGATGTCTCATCTATGTTTACAATCTTGCTGAAAACTCTATTTCCCCAGAAAAAGAGGGTTCCTCATGTATAACCAAGTCCAGACTCTTATTTTTTTTCATTTGGTTCAAACATATTGTTAACATTTCGCAGTATTCCATACACATTTTGCATACATACATATGGCTCAAAGTTAAAAAAAAAAATATCCACATCTATGGCTGTAACTGCATTTGAATTAGGGTGAATATTCATTAATAGCTCTCCTAAATCTGTATCAGCAGGAATGAAACTCAGCTGAATAATGGTAACCTGTTCAGATGCTTAAATATTACTGGTGGGCATTGAATCAGTATTTTGAGGCGATAGAAATGCAGCAAATGTAAGTCAGACATATAACTTACCATCAAAGTACTAGAAGAGTCATGCTAAAGGACTACATGTTAAAGCAGATGAAATATCATGGGATTTTTGTGCACTTCTAGTTAGTTTAAGAAACGGACAGGAGCTTCTACTGCAGGAATGTGTTGCTGTCTCTTCTTCTAGTCGAGAATCTCCAAAAACAGATAACTTCAGCTCTCTTTCCTCTGATCTACAAAATATACTTTAAAATGACATCTTACAGGAGTAATTATGATGTCGATTTAACATCTATGAGAATGTTATACAGAGGTTCACCTCTGTATAACCAGGGAGCAATGGTGCATATTTGTGTCTGTTTAGCTCCCTATCACCTCTTCAGTGTGTCCAAGGGGTAACAGAGGGTATACTCAAAGAAAACAAGAGAGGTGCTATGACAGGGATCAGATATGTCCCCACAGAACAGAATTTTAACCTGAAAAACTTTCGGCCAGGCACTAAGTACTCAGGAAGCTGAAAGCTGTCAGAGCATTTGTCAAAAACAAGTATTCACAGAAACACAGAATGGGTCAGGCTGGAAGGGAGCACACTGGGTCATCTGGTCCAACCTCCCTGCTCGAACAGGGTCATCCCAGAGCACATGGATTGTGTCCAGACATTTCTTGAATATCTCCAGTGAGGAGACTTCACACCCTCTCTGGACAATCTGTGCCAGTGCTTCATCACAGCACAGGAAAGAAGTTCTTCCTCATTTTCAGGTGGAACTGCCTGTGCATCAGTTTCTGCCCATTGCCTCTTGTCCTATTGCTGGGCACCACTGAGCAGAGCCTGGTCCATCCTCTGACACCTCCCTACAGATTCTGACAGACACTGATAAGGTCCCCTCTCAGTTTTCAAGGCTGAAGAAGCCCAGCTCCCTCAGCTTTTCTTCATGAGAGAGAAGGTCCAGCTCCTTAATCATCTTTATTGTCTTCCACTGGACCCACTCTGGGAGCTCCATGCCTGCCTTGTCCTGAGGAGCCCAGAACTGGACAAAGCGCCCAACGTGAGGCCTTGCCAGGGCTGAGCAGAGGGGCAGGATCACCTCCCTCCCTCTGGTGGAAATGCTCCTCCTAACACACCCCTGGCAGGAATACCATCGTACCTCTGCTGGTTCTGAGAAGGGTTTTGCCTGAGTATATTAAGAAAATCTATTTTAATCAGTCGTGTCCAGTGAATTTTTATTTCCTGTGGTAAGATAAATATCTCCCAGCTGCCAGGAATTTTGGTTCAGGGATAAGTGACTGAAATGCTTTGCAGGAAAGGCAGTCTTGTTGGAATATATTTGTAATAAGCTTAAATGGTCAAAAGCACTTACAGTAAGATGGTTTCTCAAATTTAAAACACTTCCTTTCATTTGCATAGATAGGTAACTATAGCTTACACAGCTATCTAAATATGCAGTAGAGATATAAAGGTATATAGATATAACAGCCCTTAGATAAATAAAATAAAATTTTGTTAATAAATATTTTATTTTGATAAATCAAATATTAACTTTTGATCAAAATTTGATGTGCTTCATTCTGCCATTTTCCTATCAGCATTTTTTTTTAAATAACATGGTCATGTCAGTCATTTAGGCTTACCAGAAATATAAATCTTCTCATGTTGATCAACTGCTTTTCTTTTCCTGGTTGACAAGTGTGTAACCCAGGTAACTAATTACTTTTTTTTTCTTTCTTTCTTTTTTTTTTTTTTTTGTAAGCCTTCTACAGTACTCATAAGCTTTAGTTATTTCAGTTAGTAAAATTCTGTATTACCCCAGCTGAGATAACATTCTTTGAGTTCAGTGCTGATGTAACATCTGGAAAATGAATTCATTCTACATTAATAGTTACTTGTAGTCTAGCTCTTCAAGTCCTAAGCATATTGCTTATGGAGAAGAATTTCTCACTACTTATGATTTTTTCAGATGATTCCATCTTAAAACAATCAATGACATCATCTTCCTCTTTTCCAGGCAATTAAATCCCCATATCCTCTGTAACTGATTAATTGAATAATACAGAGATAGAATTAGAATACAGTGCTAAGAACAGAATGTAGAAATGGCCAGGCTGGGTCAAAAGTCTTGGTGTCCTGCCTCTAATGGCAAACACCAGCAGGGCAGAAGTAGCAATAAGAAAATGAACTTTTAGTGGAAAAAAAATTGGGCCTACAGAGATGGACCAGCAGTCATTCTCTAGACTGTTTCAACTGCAGTTTTCTCCAGAAAGTGTATCAGATCTGAAACACGCTCCATGGAAATATAAGAGTTAATGATAAATAGCTATACTTGTGTATGAAGGGGAATAAGAGGAATTTTAGGAGTACTAATGGCAGCTAATTGCCTTTGAATAAATTACCTTTAACATCTGAAAATCCTTCCCCAGCCCATATGCCACAAGTCACTAAACAAGTCTTGATTTTCAGCAGTGATGAAATTTCCCTTGTGATGATCAGCACCTCTGGAAACCAGGGCAGCTTTTTCTGTCAAAGACAGATGACATTTATCCCCACAAAATATTTAATATATATTAAAGAATGTCCAGCCAACATGTCTAAAAGTTCAAACCAAAGGGAAGGTCTACATTTTACGTGTGGAACATTAGCACAAGCTAAGTAAAACTAGGTTTAAAACTGAGAGCCTGGAAAGCCCCGTTCAGCTGATGAGTCTGATGTCTGAGGGCTGCTCCTGTTTCAGTTGTACATGTTTACGAGGAGCTGATGTCCTGCAGCTGCATGTACCCAGCAGAATGTTGTTGTACACAAAGATGAGTTCAAGCCAACTACTTTGTGGCCAGTTAAACACTTTAATGGTAACACCATGTCCTATTTGGGTTTCAGCTGTGCTTAAGCAGTAGGAAGGTACCTGGGCTGCTTCAGTGCACATGCTGATGACTAAATTAATGTAACTTAGGAAACAATGAGTTAAAGAAGAAAATACCCAATTTCCTAAGCTATTGGTTACTGAAATTATATATAAAGCACAAGGGAGTTGGAATGTCAACACAGGATATGGATAATACAAAGATTCTTTCCTGAGAACTTTTATTATGTCTAATTTCTTAAAGGAAAAATACAAATAGTGAGTCATTTGCAGTATGTTTTTTTCAGATAAGCATGAAATGCATCCAACAAATAGTAGCATAGCCAGGTGCTACATCCTGTGTTATGTCCGACAAGTCCACAGCCAGCTACATGTGGGTGGGGGAATGTGTCCAAAAACTCCATGTGAAAGGTTGGAGAGATATATAAAAGCTTGACATATACTACTTCTCTATATTAAAAAAAAGTCTGTGACGCAGCATGATTCACCTCTTAGGTGTATGGGCAGGTCAGTTTCACTAGTTCAGCACCATTATCAGCAGCTGCCATGCTCATTTCCCTCTGATCTGAAATCCAAATGTATAAGTTGCTGTAAATTCAGTTAAAAGAAAGCTTCTCTTTTTTTTTTTTTAATTGTTATGCAAGGCTCCAAGTTATAAATTTGCATTTGGCTTCCAGATATCCTGCTTCCTAAAAAAGTGGATAAGCATGCTTAATCGATGAGGTCTCTCTCCACAGCATTCCCTGGTTTTGTCTAATAGCTGTGATGAACAGCAGAGGGATTCCTGACAGGTTTTCAGACATGTTAGCAAAAGTAAGGCTGGAAGAAGCCAGCTCTGCTGCAAAACTCCCCCCCTTTTCTGGGCTTACAGCTCTCCTATTTGAACTTTGTGATCCCCAGATAGCCCAGCTGATTCCTCCAAATGCCAAGTATAGTTGTCATTGTTCAAGTCTATTTCCAGGGAACACCACACGAGGCATTAAAGCACAGAATGAATATTTATCGTGTTACACACTGTTGGACAAAAGCCCACATCTGTTCCTTGAGCTGACTAGACAAAAATGGGTCAGAGTGAAGGGAATAAAATCACTAATACAGACCTCTCATATGTAAAACAAAAATCCAGAAAACTTCTGACCTTTAAGTAAAGCATTTCTGTGTCCTCCTGACTATGCCTGCATCAGAACGCAAGTGCCTAAGCAACTCCACTGAACACTGGCTGTTTCTAAGAACTGAGAAAGTTCTTCTCAGAAGAGAAGAAGGTTGATGCAATTTGGAGGCCACAGATCAAAATACATTTTCAAGGAAAGGGTTTTGAAATCATCACAGCTCCCTATGCTTAGCTCAAATTCTACTGCACACAGAGAAAACTGAGAGGGTGAGCATTTCCCAGCCAGATCGTTTGCCTGGGAGAACACCTTTGTCTGCTGATGACAACAGATGGCAGCTCTGGCAGGGATCCTCATCTCTTTTTCCTGACAATAGGAGGCTGTTAAGGCCTCATTTACATCCATATCAAAATGCTTCAGCAAGGGAAAAATAATGTATAATTTCCCACCTGCAGTGGAGGAAACCATGTGATGTTATGTGCTTTTTCATCATAACAAAAGTCCAGCCTCAGATCTGCAGTGGCAAACCTGTTTGCTTGTTCTGAGGTGATACATCTCCTTTTAGTCTGAAGAGAGCTTTGAGCTCTCTAGTTCTCATAGAATACTCAGGAGAGGTTCTTCATACAGACTTCTCTCTATCCTTGATTTGTGATCTTTTTTTGAACATCCCAGGTTCTTTTTTTGCTTTGCTTTTTAAGACTACTGGGTGTTTGGAAAAATGACCAATCTTCCTCAGTGCTGGCTACTACACAGGTGATAACTTGAAATCATAGCTGAATACCTGGATATATCAGAGGTCAGGCTGCTGATAAACTTGCCCACATGTGTACACAAGATCATTTGGGATTGCTTTTTATGAGTAATATTGAAGACAATAGCAGAAAAAAAACCAAAAAAAAAGTCAAGTAAATATTAAAACATCATTTTTACACCCAAAACAATGTTGTCTGTCTGACAACATTTTTTTCTCCACAGAAGCCCATCAATGAAAATTTTAGTGAAAAGAGAGTTTTAAAAGCAATAATGGTCACTGGAAGCTGTAAATACAGTCTTTTAAATGAAAAAAATAAACAAAAAAACCCCAACAACAACAACAACAAAAAACCCCAAAACAAACCAAAAATAAACAAACAAAAAAGAAACCAAAAAAAGATAACACAATTCATACTTTCTTTTTGACAAAACCAGGTGAGATTCATTAAAAATAAATTAACTGCTTCTTGGAATAATACTTGTTTTATATCGAAAACAAAGATTAGAAGAAAGAGAAAAAAATACCATTTTCAGAAGATTACAAGGTAATGTCATAATTGAAATACATAAAAGAAACAAAGCAGTGGAAAATACCTTCCTGGTGCTGGCACTGCACCCCTGCACAAGTTTTGAATGCCTCAGTTTCCCCATGCAACACACATTTTCCAGGACCATCACTCACTCACCTTCACAAGACACTGAAAAACTCTTCTCTGTGAGTGAAAGTTGGAGCTCTGGTCATCCTGGGCATGTGCAGTTAAAATGGATAGTGCTTCAACTGATAGATGATTACAGAATAATGGAATTTTTCTGATAGTTTATGATCCTTAATATTTGGATTTTTCTGAGATGTAGTGAGCAAAAAATGCATTAATTTTCTATGCAGGAAAACCAAGGCAAAGTTGCTTAGTGCTCAGTTTCCCCTTCTTTCTGTGGGAGATAGAAGATTAGATGCCACACAGGACTGGGCCTAAGAATTTTGTGCAAAATCTCACAGGAAACCTGTGATAAATCATCCCTGAATTCAAGGGTTGCAGGTTCCTATCTCAGTTTGGACTCAGAGTTGTCAAGGCTCTCTGCATGTGGATGGTAACCTCTCATTATGAGTTCTAGGACAGTTGTAGCTCACACATTCCTTTGCTTTAGGTTCATGAGAGACACCATATGCATTCAGTCTGCCCTACACAGATAAACAAGGAAAAAGTGAGAACAATGCCAACATTTAAAATAATAATTGTACATATGACATATTAAGACTTGTTAAAACACAATACTAATTCAAGGAATAATGTAGAAGTCAAAATCATGGAGCAATCTGTGTGAAACCTGTTACTGAAAGAAAATTAATATTCATTACAATTTAAAAAAGAAAAGAGATACAGTGGATGTTCAGTTTTGATGTTTAGTGATGTTTAGTTTTCCAAATGTAGGTCTGAGATCAGCATATTTGTATAGATCTCTTTGTGTGAGGGTCCACCCTTGTGTCAGGACTGAGGCTAGCCCATGTCTGGAGCCAGAGCTGCCACAGCAGAGCCCTAGAAAACAGCAAAGTCTCGGGGTGAGCAGAGGGAGTGAGTACCAGCAGAGATAGCACGTCATGAATTGCTTGCATCTGCATTTTGGTGAAACAAAAGGGGATTACCCAGCTGAGTGTAAAAGCTGCTGATTTAGTAGAACAAGGAGACACCTTTGCTTGTGATTTACTCTGCTCATTATAGAGAACAGCTTTATGAAAGAGCGATTGAATGCAACAGAGAGGATCCAGTTGATTTCAGTGATCATGGATAAGCAATAAAACCGAATTTGTGTAAAACTCATGCCTTCCAGGACTACATATCAGGAACCCTCAGCAGAAAGCAAAAGGGAAAATACCTGTCACAGCCACAACACTGCTGACTAGAGATGGTGAGAAAATGAATCATCAGTATTATCTGTGTGCTATCACTGTCTGGAAATTTTTAGTGAAAATGAAAACAATGAAACAATAACTGCATAGAGAAATCTAGAGAACAGCCAGTCTCCCACACTCAGAAATGGAGGACATAGTGGCAGGAGCATGCAAAACAGTTTCAAAGATAATAAAATATACCAGTACTTTCTCAGGAGAGCTCATCTTTTTAGCAAAGAAGGCAAAACTGAAGTGTTCTGATTGTGAGTGCTATTGTTTCTTGTAGATCCTGGAATACTTTCCCTAGTAAGTTAACTCTCCTGTCAACGGCCTGTGCTCTAATGAACCATGGTCTTTTTGTTAATAAGTGGGAAGGATGCAATGGAGACAGTCTTTGTGGTAAAGTATTCAAGTCATGGGACACATAATATGTCTATGGAGAATATATAAAAGAACAAGGAGGTGAAGAAATGGGGAAAATATGGGCCAGGTAACTCAAAAGAACAGTTTCTTATCTGACTGAAGTATTTTGGTGTCTGTGGTCTCATTGTGTTAATAATTATGGAAGTCCAGCATATACAACAAAAATATACTGTAAGAGGAAAAATCCTTTTCTGCAAAAAAAAAAAAGAAATTTCCTAATTTGAAAGCTGTTTCAATATTTTCTTAGTCTGAGAAAGTCGAGATAGACTACTGTTGATTTAATTTTTCTCTACATTTGGCAGGATAAGACCAAAACCCTTTTTTCCTCCAAAGTTAGGGATTCCAGTTGTTAACTTTGAGCTAAAGGTGGTGTAAGCTGCCAGTTGGATTTTGAGGCTCTGTAATTTTTCTTCAAGTGTAAGAACGCAGCATTAAATGTTCCTTGTCTCAGATGAATATGGGGTAGTGATATACAGACTCCATTCTGGAGAAGGGTTAAGAAACCTGATAGCAGGTATGGAGAAGAAGGGACATTATCAGTGGCTTGGATCTAGTTATATGTATTTCTGAAAGGAGATTAAAATCAGTGGATGGGTAATATCTCTGTGTTTGTATCTTGCTGAAAAAGCAGCCTTTTCCTCTCCCTTTACGTCACTGGCAGTGTCACAACTGCGAATGCAACCACATGAAGAGAGTGACAACTTCCAGCTTTGATGGTCTGCACTCCGCTTTCCACAGCATCGCATAGGAAAGTACGTGGGAAGCTCGGCCGAGCCAGCAGGCACACGAGCAGCACTCCACCCCGAGTGCCACCGGTGCAAGGGACGCTGGTATTGTGCTGCTTCTTCGTCATGGCAGAGTCAGAGCCACGGTGAAAGGGCTGCACGGTCCCACCTTTCTCTCTCATGCATCCTACGACACTGTTTCTGAGGTAACTGTAGAATAGTGCTGGTATTAGTAACCCATCATCTCTACTGGTGAATTATCAGCAAAAATAATTAATAATCAGCAAAAGTATAGTGTGCTTGTTTCCTTTAAGATATGCAAAATGGCCTTAAAGACAATTTTACGTTAGCATTCAAAGCAGCTTAGAGGGATATTGTTAGCACATACTTCCAATTAGCTCTCAGAACTGGTAACCTAAAGGAAGAGTGATGTGGGACAGACACTGCTGGAGAAGTAGAGCAGCAGAGCGTGCAGAGCTTGGAGAAGTGCAGATGATGAAGCAGTGACACAACAGTCACTTGTTAAGTGCAGCAATGTACAGCATAGAGTTTCATGTCAGACACGTGTGCTGGGAACAGAGACACACAGCAGTTCATACAGACTGTGGGCTTCAGTCTTACTTCAAAAATCATTAGTAGCCTAGGTCCCTAAATAAATGTTTCATTGGTCAGGAAATAAACCAAAAGTCTCTGTATACAACCAGTCACAAACAACCAAAACTTCTTGTTAATCTTCTCATAGTCTTGTTGTAGTTATTTATCAGCTTCTTAGATCTCAGAAAGAGCAGAATTGTGGAGTTTATAGGAGAGTGATTACTTCATATATGCTAATATACCAGTAAACATTCTGAGACCATAATTCTTAACATAAGAGTAGGTGTAATATGCTTCTCAGTATAGGAGTATGTACCCTTTGCAGCTTATTTCCATGGGCTTCATTAAATATTCAACAACTTTTCATTTTAGACCAGACTGAGCCCTCAAAATACCATGCTGAAGTTTTTCCTCTCTTTTCATTCCCTAGACCTATCTTTAATATTCACTTTTAGTCCACAAGAAGTCACGGAAATGTCATGAGGAAATTCAGATTCTCCGAGCATTGTTTCCAGCCAGATAAAGACATGCAGTAGACCTGCAATGTTCAGTTCTATTGGATTTTTACCAATGCCTTCCTCAAATCTTAAATTCAAATGAACTTTCAAGACACATCTAAATTGTGAGATGCTTATCTGACCTGTATCTAACCTCCCAACCTTTTGTGGCTGACACCATCACTTAATATCATCTGTGCATGTGTATGCACACCAGAGATAGATGCAAACACTGCTAGAACATCGTTCACTTTTGCTTTTTTTCCCCTTGAGCTCCATTTACTCTTCATGGAGAAGTTTATTCCTCTGCATCATCAGTTTCTGGGGCTGCCTGCCCTCCAAGGATGACAGGTTGAGCAGTATAATCTGTTTGGTTATATGCCAGGAAGAAAAAAAAAATCTAATTTTAGCAAACAAGTGTTGATACAAAAGGTCACCCAAGTCTGTCATCCCTTACGTGGGAATTGGGAATGAAGCACTGTAAAGTGGGGATGTTGCCAAGAACATGACTCTAATGGCTTTACATACTCTCAGTGACATGTGGGAGGGGCAAAGGCAAGAGGATGGAATCCTTGAAGAATGGGGGGTATCTTGCCCTTGCTGGTCTGGAGGAAAAGAATACATATATAAAATACATAGTGATTCTTTGTAAGAGAGGTAATAAAAGCAAAAGTAAAAGATCAGTTCCAGCGATCTGATGTAATAAATACTGTTGGCTAGATGGTAATTAAAAAATATTTTCTTTCAAAAAGGTCTCTTTTTTTCTTTCAAAGGTGAAATTTCTCATCAGGAGATAGATTTCTGAAAAAGTTCTCTATCCTAAAAGTTTTCTGCATTTTTTCATTTGTCCTATTCCTATATGTCTGGGCCAGCATGGCTGGCAGTTAAAGAACTCTTTCAATATCTACAGTGAGAACTGCTCTCTTTGTTTAAGAGATTGGCTAAGGGAATGAGGAATAAGGAATCCCATTTCAAATCCTGCAATATGAAATCAACACCAAACTTATTTTTTTAAATGTTCCTTAAAAAAAAACCAAACCAAACCGAAACAAAAAAAAAAAACCAAAAAAAACAACCAAACCCCAACACATTGCTTTTTATAGCATTTTCCTTCTCAAATACTGACTTTAATGAATTTGACCTCACCCACTCCCACTGGGAGGCAAACAAGACCAAGGTCAGTTACTACGTTCTTTCCTTCAATGGGAGATCAGCCTGCTTCATCCTTAAGATTGTACCTACAGAACTCAGCTATTCTGGCTAAGTCTATACCAGTAAATTAACGTGGCCAGTACTGGTCTAGTGATGTAAGTGCATAGACAGTCACGTTCCTGTGCTCAGGAAGATTTTCTGGCAGTTTCATTTATCAGTTCATTTAAAAAGGTACTGGGCCCCTCCTTGAATGAAAGCACTTAGTCACTGCCCAGCCAACAGAGCAACACAATGTCCAAGTGAGCCACATTCCTCAGTATTTCAAATGTACATCTGCTGATAACAGGTTTGATTATTTTTAAATAGTTCTGGAGGAAATGATCAGAAATGGAAATTTAAGGGGAAATCTCCTTAGAGATGATTCAGGGAATCCTGTTTGAAAAGCACCAAGTGACCCACCCCAGTCTGCAACCCTGCACTCAGTAAGCCACAATTATTTCTTTCAAAAAGTCCCACAAAGATCCAGTTGTTGTCCTCCGAGCTGCTAAGGATAAAATACAGTTTGTGTGTCGTCTATCCTGAGACTTAGACCATGAGAGATTTATACTTTTAAGCAAAATGCTTTAAATTTGTCCAAAACAGAGAGTGAGAAAACTCAAAGTAAGCAAGGATAAAGGAACTGACAGGGAGAGGGGAAAATCCTAAACACACTTCTGATAAGAAATATCAGGTGAAATTTATGCTAAATTATAGACCTGACAGCAACCAGGATCTATTTCCCTATGTCCACTGAAGTCAGAGATACCACTTAAGATTTTAATGTTAGACATAATTTGTTTCCTGATTCCTTTCCTTATCACAATCTTTCAATTGCTTGCTAGATTCTAGGAGAAGCCAGTACAAGCACTGCTTTAATAGAAATCTCTTTGGTGACTTCCCCTCTTCTCTCCTTTTGTGCACACACACACATTTGCTATATATAAAACCAGCTTGGTTAAACTGATAGAGCCAAGGTCATAATTTCTAAGGGAAATGGCAGACTAATGGAAAAAAGGTTATAAATATAATAAAACATGAGTCCTGTGACATTTACCAAGGACAATAGTTTCATAATGAACTATTGGGCACTTTGAAGCCTTCAATTAGGGCCCCAAAAGACATCCTGAATCACCAATGAGGAGGGGGGTGGGAGCAGGAGATGGAGGGGAAACCAAGAAAACTTTGAAACAGCCAGGGGAAAATATGCCTGTGGTTTCCAAAGTGGCCTGAGCTACTAATGCTCTCTGACGAGTTGAAGGATTAAAAGTTCAAAAGGGCAGGTCACGTCAGGGCACCAAGGTCATGCAGTGCTGTGACCTAGGAAATACTGACTGATCAGAGAGTGAACCCTTCCACAGCGTGTTACCAATTAGTGTTTAATGACCAAATGTGGAATGCATTAGTGCTTCTGAGAACTGAATATGTTTTCAAAGGGTCCAAGATGTTCTTTACAAACATTCCTGTGTGGTTTGATTCACACTGTGTTTGGGGAAATCTTCAAGCTTTGTCCAGACTACAAAGCAGATATGTTGAGAATTCCAGTGGATGTAAGAATGGAACAAACATGGTTTAAATTTCTAAAGATACAAAAAGTTTCAGCTCAAGGACCCAGGAAGGGCCTCTAGGAGTTAAAAAGGAGATTCTTCTGTCATTATTAAGTTGCTAACATGCTTGGTACTTAATTCAAGACTAAAGAGTATGCAGATTCAATGCAGCTCTCTCAGTTTATATCAGCTGACAAACTAGTCTGTGCTCCAAGACCTTGCTGTTATAGAGGCCTGGTGTTGCAAACTCTTCCTATCATACACATTGTTTTTACATCACATCACAGTTGCAAACTGCACACATGAATGGATTTTAGGAAGCATACAGGGGAAGAAAGGAAGGCAAATTCACCAGAATCCAAACCCCTGGTTGTATCTTTCTAAAGTCGCAAAAAAAAAAAGGGCAAAGAATTGGGCCCAAATCAGCACACTTCACTGATCCTTAATCTTCCACTTCCCCTATTCCAACCCAACCCTTGGTTGCTTTTCTCCCTTCCTTTAATCCTTTTCAATTCCATACCATTTTCTACTCAAAATTTTTTTTTCCAGGCCTTTCTTTTCAGGCTTCTACCTTATTTTCAAAATTTTATCTTGCTTTCCTCTTCAACTCCTTCTATCTTCTGAGAAATCTTTGCTCCTACTTGCTTCCCAGATTACCCTGCATAAGACTGACACACCTCCCGGTCATATCAGGGTAAATTCTGTGCCCACTGCATTTTAAATGCATTTTTTCAACAGGCACTCTGGATGAGTATTTCTTGTGAGCTATACTACACTATACTTGTGAGATCAGGAACTCCAGTCTTAACTAGTGAAGGGCAAAAGGCAAAGGATGAGGCTTCTTGCTTCTTGGTTCATTCTGTTTGGTTTTCTTATGTTGTCTGAAAGTGGTATAAGGTATTTCCCAATATCTCTATCTCCTAGAGGGGTGATTCTCTCAGTGTATATGCTACAGAAAATAAGTACAAGACTGCTTTCATTAGGACATCCTTGGAAATCTCGATAAGGGTCAAGATGGGGGAGTGGTGGACCCATTTTGGTAGTGGATGGAAATGATGCTTGGCTGGACTGGCCTTGGAAAGGCCAGCTAATTAGGTGCTGCCTCAGTTCCTAATTAGGAACTGCCTCTTCCAACTGCCCTGGAAGAAGGGTAACAACAGCTTAATGTCACAATGGCATCTCTCTTTCAGTTCAGGAAAACACACTGAAGTGTTTCACATCTGTGGAAACAGACCAACAGCGACGCTGTGCTCGTTCCTCTTCCATTTAAACAAAAGGTGCAACAGTTTAGTTTAAACTGCATGACTTCCACTTGCAAGAAGAAACAGAGGGAAAAGTTTGGAAGGTCAAAACTTGGGTGAGAAGGTGATGACATTCATAGAATCATGGTATTTGATAATGATGTTACAGAAGAAGGTGTAGGAAGGTTCAGGTCTGTGTTTGCATAGGAGAGCACAAACCACCCATGGACCTAGGATTTGCATACCTAGTCTAAGCCTTTCTGCCACAGGTCTGTCACAGAATACATACATTAATGATGTTTAAATAGTCCTTGTGTAGTGTTGTATGAAGCCCATTCATACAACATTTTGTAAATCTCTATGTTAGGATGGTTGAAAAAAATCTTTTTCATTGTTTGTTATTTAAGGAGTCTTGGGAAACAAAACCCGTCCTTTGGATTTATTTGAGGTGTTAGCTGATAGACCATAGTCACACAAATTGGGGATTTTTCTGGCTGTAGGGGAAAAAAAAATTCTTAAGAGTTTTTAGCCCTGTTTTTCTATCTATGTAATAGGTGTTAGCAGTAGAACAGGCACTAGAACAATTTGAAAGTTTGTTAATCTGAACAAAAATTGTTTTTCTTCTGATTTTATCACTCTCTTCATACATAAATATAAATCACTCATAGCTTCTCCATTCATTTATAGCTTCTTCCAACCACCACCCCTTGCAACTGTTCATGTATTCACAACTACATGGGTGCTTTCCAGAAGCGACTCTGAGGCACAGTGACAGGGTGCTACCATTTTGATGAGAAATTAAAAAAGCTCGCCTCTAAATGTCTACCTTTATTCATTTTTTGAAGGTTGACTTCTGCTAAGACAATTGTTTGTAAATGAACAGAGAGTGGAAAACAGATCAAAAGCTTGGCCTGAATTAATATTCTCTATTAATAGGTCTGATTTATTTCCTTTGCTAGAAACAAGCATCCTGTTAGCAGTCATGTGAGCTATTATGCTTTCACGTGATAGGAATAGCCAGCTATGTGTGTCTCATAACACATCCAATACCTCTGGAGCCAGAAGATAGGCTCAGCTCACTTTCAGAGATGTACGTTACAGACTGTTGAGAATATAAAAGAGGCGTTAGAGAAAAATACTGACTATGGGTGATAGCACATTCTGTTCCTCAATTGCAATCTTCAGCTCTCAGTCCTTGTTTCATTGGAAAGGATGAAATGCCAAGTCTGGCTATTGAAAGATGGACCAGAACTCAGCCTCCCAGAATGTGTTTTGAAAATTTGCTTTTCCATATTCTTTTCTAATTGCATTGGAATATTTCCATCTCCAGAACACTGACATATGCTGGATACACAAGCACACCTCCAGTCCAGTCCATATATTCCAACACACTTCAAGTACCTGGATTCACAGGCACACCTCTGTGCTTGTTCCAAAAGGAGTTTATGTGGCTAGCCACCCAGCACCTGTTCAGGGTGGACTCTCCACTCAGCTGGAGGATGTGCATCACAGCTACATTTCAGTGTGAGGGTAGAAGAAGGATCACTGACTCAGCTGACTCAACCATGTGCAGCTGACCATTTCATTCAGGAGCTGTTCCAAGAAGCAGCTGGTGAGTGCCAGAGTGATGTTAATGGCTGTGCACACAGGCAGCAGCTCATTAGGAAATGCATGAAATGTCTGCTCGGACTTTACTGCACTTTTCCCTAAGCTGCCAGAGATCAGAGTTTGTGAGACACTGCTGTCAATTTTCACTGGTTTTGGGGACTTACAAATAGAGCATCAGGCATTTCAAGCATCATAGGACGGCATAAGAAGGATCAAGCAAAGTTAGTGATAGCAGTAACTCCAGAGACAGTTTAATGGAACACTGAGATGGCATTGACCAAAAGCTCAGGAGTTACTGTGGAATTTAGGAAGCAGTGATCTGATTCTTTATTACATCATATTTTCTGTGAGACCCTGAGCAAACCTCATGAAGTTGATCTAAGAGAATAGTCAGGGTAGATCTCAAGAGGCATCCTTACTCAGGTTGGCTTTGCCCGCCACTGCAGTAAATGACAAGCTACCTTGATGCAAGTCTTCTTTTCTATTAACAGGAATAAAAAATTTAGGGATCTATTAGATTTTCCCCAAGATAATATACATTTAGGGACAGCATGATCAGCAGTGAGAGACCTAAAAGGGAGGCCAAGAACAGTATGTTGATTTAAGCATTAATTCATGTAACATGAAAGCAAAATCTTCACAACTGCAGAAATGGTAAATCAGGCCATCATGACCATGTACCCTTACTTTCACCAGGCTGGGTCACAGGCTGGGCCCTCTCCAGTTCCTTGGTAAATGCTGAGAAGTGTTGCAATAGTGTTACAGCTTTACAAGTACCCGATGATTTAAAGACACCAAGAGGCAGTGAGTGGCATAGAGTTCCCCATCACCTACATGAGACTGTAGTTGGCAGAGCATCACTTGATAAGAGATGGCTGCTTTCTCCTTCAATCTGGTCCTCTCTAGCCTGTGGCAAATCTGCTGTTTTCACAGGAATAAAATGATTATAAAGAATTCGCTGATCTACTAGCGAAAGATGTAAAAAGTTCATGGATGCAAATCAAAGACAAGACACTTAGAAAGGAAACAAAATGGATTAATAACCGTCAGGCAAGGATCCCAAGGCAAAAACTCCTCATGTTTTGAAATCAAGAGAAAGGTCCAAGATGACTTTGTCTTTCTGTAGTGGTTATCTGAGAAGGCCAAATTTGGAGCCTGTCATGCTGGGTCTCTGCTGAGAGTAATTCAGATTTCTCCTTTGGGACATCACCCTATGGAGGCAGTTCAGTCTTTTCCATTGAATGTGGAGGAAACCGACAAGGACTGTGCTACTAACTTAGACACCAGTCAGAACTGGATTTGGTTATTTTCCTGGATGAGTGCTGCCACTTATGAATTGCTGGGATAATTACAAGAATAAATGGATGAAAAATAAGAGGCTGTGACTGAAAGGAGAGCAGTATGGATGCTCCAATGTTTTTTTTCAACTTTATATCTTTGACAGTATTAATAGAGCTCTATTGAGGTCATGTTTTCTATATCGGGGAGTATTACAGGCAGCTCCCTCATCATCCTTCCTCTCTATTTTACTGGTGTGACAGACAAACTCAATAGCTGCTGTGACAGACACATGACTGTAGCAGCCTCTTCTTCATCTTCCTCCTTCCTAGGGCTGCTTCCAACCCTGACACTGCAAGTGGAAGTCTTAATGTGGTGATTGCAGGGGAAAGTTCATGTCAGCCCAGGCAGGAAGCCAAACACTGAGTTCATGTTAACACTTCCACCCAGGCATAAGGAGAGTTACACTACAAACACACAGACTCATATCAGCATTTGGTGGGAACAGGTCCAAGAGTTGGATGTGGATTTTGCGACGGAACAAGAAAAAAAAATCTTAGGGAAAAAAAATTGAAGAGAAGATCATACAATCATACACAGTGTTCTGGCTCCAGGTTGCTGAATGGGAGAGGGTTCGGAGAAGAACCACTGAAGTAATTAAGGGATTATAAACATACTTTGGAGAAATACTCAGAAACTCAATTTGTTTAGTTTAATCACAGAAAATGTTGAGGGATGATTTGATTACAGTCCATTAGTACCTACTTAAGGAATGGAACTTCAATAATTATGTCTTTTGCCCAGCACAAAAAGATTTAACAAGATCTGATGGCTGAAAACAAGGCTAAGAACCCCACCCCACTCAAAAATGCCAAGTATTGTAAACAGTTCCCATAACAACTAAATTGTAAAACAAGATTAGATTATTTTTTTCTCCATAAATTATTATATGATAAAATACTATCTGTGTTGATATGGCCTATCTGTTTCTTCACTGCCCTCAAAGTATCTTAATTTGACTAAAGATATTAATTTTACCCAATATAGATATCTACATTGGAGACATCTAATCTAATCCAATTGGTTTTCTTCTATTTATATGGTCAGAAGAGCAAAGTAGGCACTTGTATCATTTGCCTTATACTCAAGCTAATTTTCAACTAACCTCAGTAATAAACCACATCAGGTAAAGGCAAGTTTAGAGGGCTTAGGTAAAGGTGGAAGCATTTGAGACTCACATGTAGAGTTACAGAGGCAGATGCTTTAACTCAGACAGGCATTAGCTCAGAGGAACTTGCAATACATACTAGCAAGAATATTCAACTGAGTATTGCAAAGTTTTCTTCATCTTTCTATATTTTCTTCATAGGCCAAGATACTGAAACCCTACAAGTATTCCACAATTCTTTAGGGAAATATAGGGTGCAAGGAGCAGCTAGAGACAGCATTTCTTAACCTTTTTCATGGAGACCAATCTCACCTCACAGACTCCTCCTGTTTAGCACTGTGATTCTGACAGTACAGCCTCGTGGTTCAAGAAATCAACTGCTGAAAATTAGTTCTTTGAGGCCCTAACTGAGAATTTAACACTGCAGTACCAGAAATAGTTCAAGCAAACACTGAGAAACACATTCTTCTCTGTTTATATACATTTATGTTATACATATATTTTGTTGTGCATGGTCAAAACAAGACAACTAATGGGAGAGGAAAGTATGCATTTAGAGGCTTATACCTTACATCCATCCAGAATGGAGTTCAGAAGGTCTGTAGCTCAACATTCTCCTCGAGACAGGGTAAATTATGACGTATGAACAGATTACTCTGGGTACCCAGAATTTTGTTCAGTCTGATCTGGAAAACCTTTGAGAATGTGGACTGTGAACACTGAATCTCATGAGGTCTGAATGGTCCCACTTCTCGAATTTGTCCATGTCCTTATGGATGACATTCCGTCCCTCAGGTTTGTCAACTGCACCACTCTGCTTGGTGTCATCTGCAAATTTGCTGAGGGTGCACTTGATCCCAGCGTCTGTATCACTGATGAAGATATTAAACAGTACTTGTCCCTAAAGAGACCCCTGAGGGACACCACTTGTCACTGATCCTCATCTGGCCATGAAGCTGTTGACTGCTACCCTCATACAACAGCTGGGTGGCTGTCCCAGGTCAGCTTCACTTTATTTTGCTCACCCAACATCTACTCTTCTGGAAGAGAGACTGTCTTAATAATCTATCATTCCCTTTCTTACACAATCTCATCAGGACCGTTGGGGCACCCCCGGGGTGATGGCCCTAGGGTGGGACCCGTGAGTTACACGGGGTTCCCTGACCCCTGCTCCGTGGTCACATGTACCCAAGCTCTGTACCCCATTGGCTGCTCACGGCCCCTGCCCGGGGAACTCTGGGAGTTGCCCAGGGGTGGTCAGTCTGGCCAGACAGCCAGCCATGAGGGAGCTGGGAAGAATAAAGAACATCCATGAACATCCATAAAAATATCGTCTCCTGATTCTTCCCACGGGCAAAGCTGTCTTCCAGAGAAGGTAGCAGACACCCCACTGCAACAAGAACTAGACCAGAATAATTTTGCTAGATAAAGCATCGTAGTGGAGGCCTCCCATTATGGGTTGAAATCCTCTCTGGTGCTGAACTGAGAAAATAAATTCAGTGATTGCCTCACAGGCCACATTTAGGATATGCCAGTGGAGGATGATGTGTGCTGATGTCTGCTAACTCTCTAAAGAAACCAGAAGTTGCATAATTCTGCTGGCAATGATTCAATGGTAATAAGCCATGCTGAATGGCAGGCTATGTTTGCTCCAACATAGCATTCCGATGGCAGGATCACACATCTTTTGGATTAGGGCTGACTGATACCCTGCCATTTTGGAAAGAACTCACATCTGTGCAGATTTACCTGTCTACTTCCCAGTAAGGACAAGGCTCTCCTGTCCCCCAGGGTCATCTAGCATAGCTACAAACTGCAAACATGATTTTTCCTAAAAATGGTGTGTTCTGTTTTCTTTTTATCAACTTGATGGGTTAGCAACTGGAATGAAACAGGAAAACAACACAAATCTTTCCATAATCTCCTACCAAAGTCTCTATGTCCAGCACTTTTCTGGACACTGCAGCTATAGTAGACATATGGAGGAGGTAAAGGGAGAGATTTTCAGATTCAGAATGTCTGATTCAATATCCTGCCTTGGTTCCTCTACAGAAGCAAGGAAATACCATGCATTCCAGTTCATCATTGTTATTGTATACAGGGATGTGATAGTGTGCTTCTGAAATGTCAAAAGTCCCCATAGGGCTGGAGTTTTTTGAAGAATTCCTATCTACTGTGTGAAAAAGAGAAATAGGGAAAGGGGAATTAACACATTCTATCTCCACCTTTAAAGCTGTATACTCAGAGGTTTCATACTGATATGTGTAATGAACAAGAAGAGACAAATACCATTGGCTTCATTTATTTCTGCTGAAGAAGCTCAGAGTCTTTCAGGGTTTGACTGAAATGCTTTAGCTTTTTAAAGTAATCAAAAGATTTTAGTTGGTTGATCTATGTTGTTTTAATGTTTGCTGTTTGATACCTGAAAGAAGAGTTTATCTTTGGCTAACTCCCCTAAATGCACATTATTTTATATAAGTAAAGGAGAGAAGGTGTTGTAGAAGCCATCTGTACCTTCTTCCCCTTTTCTTGATCCACCCACATGAAAGAATGAGGATAATAAGAATGAATTACCTACTCAATTTGTGACCCCTAAGGAGATTTAACTGAAACTAAATGGGCAGCTTTCTTCAGACATAAACCAGCAATAATAATATAATGTCACTGCAGTAAATCACTTCCAAAAAGTCCCACACTGGCTCAGGAGTGATCTTGGAATCACTTAATAGCTTTGGCAATTTTTTTTTGTCCCATTCAGGAGAAGGTGCTGTTACCTCAAAGACTGTTACCTCTAGACCAGGCAACAAATCTCATCCATTTTGGCTGCTTGCCTAGTCAAAAGTGTGGTATAAGTTTGTTCCAAATACACATCACCTCCAGGCAGAAACCAAACATGGAGAATTGCCAGAAAGACTAATGTATGAGGAAGTTATTAACATGTGAGAATAGGAAGTTATAAATGAAGGCTATATTGCAACCTTTATTTTGGAGGGTGTTACCAGGCTCCTCCCAGCCCGGTAAATATTTTTGTAGCTATCTAGGAACGTGATCCTCCTTCCATAGGAATTAAAACAGTACTTACTATTGCTTTCACTGGTACAAGAGTCAGGTCATCAAGTATTTTAAATAAGCATTCCATTTTTTTATTTCTCACATAAATGAATTTTGAAAAGCAAGTATAAATGAGTTTACAGACTGTCTTTCTGAAGTCTTCATGGAAAGAAACTCTGTGGTTTTCCAAGGAAACAGAACTTCTTGTAATTGGAAAGAAGTTTTGAAAAACACACATTAGAACCTGAAACAAATTGATGCTGAAATTTCTGGTTTTTTGCTTTATATCCATCCAATTCTGTCCCCACAACAAGGCTTGAAGTGGGAAGATGTTTGAGTCCTACCTATTAATAGACACACAAACCCTCAGGAAGATGTGTCACATAGCTTGAAATGCAATTCTCTAGTCAATGTATTTTAAAATTAGACGCAAAANAGATAAAGTTCATTTCCCACTTATGAAAATCTCATGTGGATCTGGCCAAGGGCATCCAGCCCAGATTCCAAGAGACTGCTGCTGTAAAAAAAAAAATTGCTTTTTTTAAAACATTTACTTGAAATACCAAATCTAAATGTTCTTAAGATGAAAGAGCCTCTTTAGTTAATTTTAGACAAGGCTCTCCTATTTTGGTTGTGGACTGGAAGCAGAGAATAGTAAAATGTTTACTCTGAGAACAACAGTGCTGGGCATTGAGCCCAAATACAGCTATCTCCCATAATTCTCTCACCAAATAAGATATAGCTCCTTCTAGAAGTATTTACATCAATCTGTACTACTGCAAAATGACCATGCAGCTCATTATCAAAAAGCAGATCAGAGGAGTCTGCTGCCCTTCCTTACACTGGGGTCTTGCCACATTATTCAGCCACTATCCAGAAGAGTCAGTGCAGAGTGTACAGATGTGTAATGAAGAAAGCAAAAAGGGAGTGGTCCTGAGACCTGGGTGAGTCCTTCAGCTTTCAACATATTGAATGCTAGGACAGAGGCACTAAACCTGATAAACTAAGCTTGTGTCTCATGGGAATAAGTGTGAATGGGGATGAAATGAATAAGAGAGAAAGTGTTCTGGCTTCAGCAACTGCACACAGATGATAATGGGAAAAGGTCAGTTCTGGAATGAAAGAAAAATTCACAGATTTGTATTGCAGACCAAGTACAAGTCTGTCAGAATGAGAGATGAATAAGAAATACAAGGAAGGAGAAAATTCATTCCACAGATGACCAAATTCTGCCCATAACAGGCCTTGCTTGGGTCTTTTGGCCTGTTTTCTTTCTGTGAAGTATGTAAAATAAAACTTTCTCAAAACCAGGCTTTTTGTAACAACTCACTAGATGCTGCTTGTAAATGACATTGATCATAAACACCACTGTAAAAATATAAGACATATTGAAACAATGAGCTACAGGTCTTCTATGGTGGAGTGATTGTATCAGCAAATACAGGGAAAGCTTCTACTGTCATCTACCTGGATTTCAGTTGGGCCTTTGATACAGTCCTCTACAACAGTTGTGCCTCTCAGTTGGAGAGATAAAGATCTGATGGATGAACTGTTTTAAGGATAAGGAGTTGGTTGGATGGTCATGTCCAAAGAGCTGGAATTAAAGGCTTGATGTCCAAGTGGAAATAACTAATAAGTGATGTCCCTCAGGGGTCTGTACTGGGAGAAACAGTATTTAATATCTTCATTAATCATTTAGATAATGAGATCAAGTTTCTGGATTACATGAAGTGGTGGATTTGCTTGAGAGAAGGAATGCCTTCCAGACGCACTTTGTGTGGCTGGAGGAATGGGACCATGTGAACCACAATGAAGTTCAACAAGGCCAAATTCAAGGTCCTTCACCTGGAGCAGGGCAATCTCCAATATCAGTACAGACTGGGGACTGAATGAGAACAACCCTGAGGAGAAAGACTTGGGAGTACTGATGGATGAAAAATGGGATATAGATCAGCAGTGTGTGTGCTTGCCTTCCAGAAAGCCAACTGTGTCCAGGTCTGTACCCAAAGAAGCATTGTCAACAGGTCAAGAGATGTGGTTGTCTCTTTTTACTCTGCTCTGGTGAGGCCCCATCAGGAGTAATGTGTCCAATGCTGGGATCTCCAGTACAAGAAATATATGGACAGGCTAGGGCAGGTCCAGAAGAGGGTCACAGAAATCACCAGAGCTGGAACATCTCAGCTATGAGGAAAGGCTGAGAGAGTTGGGATTTTTCAGCCTGGAGAGGAGAAGGCTCCAGGAGACCTTGTTGGAGCCTTTCACTGCTTAAAAGAGGTTTATGAGAAAGATGGAGAGAGCTTTTTTACTAGAACCTTCAGTGACAGGAAAAGGGGGAAATGGATTAAGTCTTGGAGGGTAGATTTAGATTGTACATAGAGAAGAAATTATTTCAGTGACAGTGGTGAAACACTGGCACATGTTGCANTCAGGAGTAATGTGTCCAATGCTGGGATCTCCAGTACAAGAAATATATGGACAGGCTAGGGCAGGTCCAGAAGAGGGTCACAGAAATCACCAGAGCTGGAACATCTCAGCTATGAGGAAAGGCTGAGAGAGTTGGGATTTTTCAGCCTGGAGAGGAGAAGGCTCCAGGAGACCTTGTTGGAGCCTTTCACTGCTTAAAAGAGGTTTATGAGAAAGATGGAGAGAGCTTTTTTACTAGAACCTTCAGTGACAGGAAAAGGGGGAAATGGATTAAGTCNACCTTCAGTGACAGGAAAAGGGGGAAATGGATTAAGTCTTGGAGGGTAGATTTAGATTGTACATAGAGAAGAAATTATTTCAGTGACAGTGGTGAAACACTGGCACATGTTGCCCGGAGAAGTTATGGATGCCTGGTCATTGGCAGCATTCGAGGTTAGGCTGGATGTGGTTTTGAGCAATCTGATCTAATGAAGGATGCACCTAACCAGGGCAGTGGAACTGGACATTTAAAGTGTCTTTAAAAGTATGTTCTTTTATAGAATCATTCTATGATTCTATAAATCTATCAAATATTTACAGTGGCTCCTTCACAATTAAAAAAAAATCAAATATTTCAAAGAAAGAAAGCAAATTCAAAATGCTGGCCACTGTATGATGGTATCCAAAAAACATGTTAATTTTAAATAACAATGGTTCAGGATGAAGAGGGAGAAATGTTTGTTTCTCTTTTTACTGTTTCTTTGATTTTATTTCATCCAAGAATGGGTTTTTTTTTCTTTTCACAACTTTTTTATTACTTGGGCCATTCCAAAAGTAAGAACGAATAGTCAAAAGGCAATAGTAAAATACTTAACAAAACAAACTAAAATTGTAAAGGCAAAATAAAAGTCTTGATTCAGATGAAAATCCATCATTTTATATATTTCCAAATTGAGTGAAAAAAGACTCAGCCACAAACACAATTTTTCCATGTAAACACGTCTGCATTTTTTTAATTTCCATTTTGTCTTGAAGTGGCACTTCAGTGTTAGGATAGACTTGAGGCTTCATAATTTTAAATATGACAAATGTGTCCATTAAATATGAAGCAAAAGGATGCAATTAAGGAAACAGCACCTGAGTCCAAGAGAGATCAATGCACTTTAATTGCCAATGCACTTTGTTGCCATTTTAAACTCTATCTCTATGAAACCCATCAGAAAAGTCTATGATCAGTTATCAAAGTAAGCAAAGTTTTCTAGCAGCCAGAGATCAAAGAATAATGGGCCTTTAGACTACAGACTGCATCAGTGCTGTTCTTCAAAGGCAACTAAATTCCTCTGTCCATGACTGCAGAGCACTTTGAGATCCTTTGGGAATATAGATGTTGGGTTTCAAAGCACACCAAGAAGTGTGAAAGTCACAATTACAGAACAGTGCTCTGTCATCTGGGAAGAGATTTTTAAATTAACTAAGGACAGATTCTTCGTCATCTGTGTGAACTTACAGAAAAGCTTGCTTTGATTTTTCCAGAAAAAGCCACTTGTGAGTCCAGAGGAAAACAGCATCCGACCTTAGTGTGCATCTTAGTGCATCTTAGTGGAAGAACTGTCTTCCCCTGCTTCCCTGGTGCAGATCACAACATCAGGCATCCATCTCTGCCCAACACAAAGATGTCTCTTTTTAGTAGGGACTTATATCTCGTATAATAAGAGAGAGATGCTATTGAATGCTGGACAAATATTCTGCCCCCAGTACTGAAGCAAGACAGAGACGTCAATTCCTAAGGCAAGAAGGATGATTTTCTTTTCAGAATTTTAGGAGTGGGGGAAAAACACCATTAAGCTTCACCCCTGGGAGAGCAACAAAACTCCTTTAGGAAAGGAAGTGAGAGGAGGCTTTAAACTGGACATCTAAAAGGGATTTGACTAAATGAGCAGGGCAAAGATGAAGATCAACCTAACTACCTCTCTGAAATCTCATACTCCCAAGGAAAATATATCCTCACTACATGGATACAAAATCATTCAGGGTAATGTCTTCTAACAAGACCAATTCTAAATAGTTTACTGTGCTTTCTACAATATTTCCCTGCCTTCTGCACTCACTGAGAGATCTCAGAAAGTAAATAAGTAAACACAAAAAATTAGTAACTTTGTGTGTAATTCATTAGTTTTCCCAACATTTGAAAAGGAACTAAAATATCCTTATCTTGGTCTGCAGATGAGGCGTAGGAAGGGAGGGTAGCTGGCTAGTGTTAGAGTGTATCTCCAATACTGCTTGCACTTAGGGACAGGGTGAAATTCCTCTGTTATCCTGACTTCCTTAAGCACCACAGACTGTGCTGAGTATGGAAGTCAGTGGGTATTTTCAGCAATGGCAGGCCCTGTTTCCTCTAAGCTCTGGGCCTGCACTCCATTCACTGAGCCACCACTTGCTTTCTGCAAACTATTTCTGATTCAT
>VZTN01021437.1:218-12370 GCA_013400515.1 Erpornis zantholeuca
CTTCAGAGAACAATCCTTATAATCTTCATCATTATGGCCAAACATTTCATTCAGGCACTCATGCATGCTGCCTTGATTAGTAAAGGATTCTCCAAAGTGCAGTCATTGCCCTCTTCAGTCCACATAAATCACTGTTTTGGATTTCTTCTTCTTTGAATGCTTGAATGTTAACTTCCCTCATCAGCTCTGTTCACTGGCTTCCTGTCCAAAATCTTTTCGACCTTGAGAATATTTCCAAACTCAAGGGACTCTCTGTGTCTTTTTCAGGTAGCCACTCTTTGTCTGCCTTACGTGTTTGCTTCCTCCTTCTGCAGTGTCTCTCTATTCCTTGTCTCATTGGCTTCCTCTACAAATTATGAGTGTTTTGATTTTATTGACAAATTCATTATCTTTCCCACACACACTGCATTCTAAAGACGTGCTTGTGGCCTGTAGTAAATTAAGATGAATATTTTTTTTCCCCCTACTGTCAGTGGTTTTTTTTCTCCTCTGTCCTTAAACAAATTCTAATTCCAGATTTTTATGCATAAATGTACTGAGTGCTGTCCAGAGTGGTTCAGCATTGATCACCACACCACTATTTTTCACCACCACTGGAAAAACGCCACTCTTAGGTATCCAAATTAAAGTAGTCATAAATTTTTGTAAGTAGTCAAAGAGTTTCTGATATATATTTTAATTTAAATGGCAATAATGTACCTGATTTCACCATAGTACTTGGAAATGATATGCACAAAGCAGGTCTCTCCAATACTTCATGAGTAAGCAAACTGTGCTCAGTAAATGAGTAAGCAAGCTTTGAAGTGAATAAGCAAAAAAAGCACCAATACTATGTTGAATTAGCAAACTCCATCTTCATTATAGGGCCTATTTTTACCTTCTTGGTTTTATCTCTATTTTTGAGAGATGCGATAGAGTCAACATTAAAATGACAATAAATTTTCAAAATTTGAATTCCATTTGGATTAAGTGATCTTATAAAATCAGAGATGCATGCTTCCCAGGAAAAGCCAGTTTTTCAGGTCCTCTACACTTTGTGGGTGCTCATAACCAAGGAATAAACAGAGAAAACTGAAGGCTGTGAAGGGGGATGGGGAGACGTCTGTGGTGACTTCACTGATCACCCCTTTAACAGCTCAAGAGAAGGAATTCAGTTTCAAGAATCTGATCACATGAGGGACCCATGCCTACCTGGATACAATAGACATGTTCTGTTTATTTCTAAACAACAGTCTGCCCTTCTGCTTTATGTATTAAGACCAACAACAACTTCATTCTCACCTCTCGGCAAGCCAGAAACGTCAAAGCTCGGGTTGTGCCAAGGCTGGGTTTCTGGCAGACTGCACATAAAGGCCCTAATGGTCAGTGAGAGATAGGACCATCACTACCCTCAGTGCTCTGCATCAGGAAGGACACATTTCTGGCAAGTGTCTGTAAGAGCTAGGATACAGATGAAGACTAGAGCCTCCTTGTATCCACCTGCTTTATACATGTCATATCTAACCCAGTCTGGAGTTCATACAGGCAGAAGAAGCCCTACCAAGTCTGTAACAAAAAGGATTTTTTTCAAGAGAAAAGAGCATGGCCTGTGATCAGGTATGAAACTAGAGCTGGTTTTATGCTTAGATATCATATTAAAGCAAAATATTGGTACACATGCAGATTGACCTAAAAAACCTAAAAAGTCTGAACTAATGAAGCTTTCATTCATTTAAAAAGACAAAAAAAATAGGCATGCAGAATGAAATAATTATAATCTGACTACTATGAGAGAAGACAGCAAGCAGTTGGAAAGGAATTAGGCTGGAAACAGTCTAATCCCTGATGATGGCATTGGTTAGACATTCAGCAGCCACTGGATTTACATGACATGGTTGTTTCTGAACATGGGATTGACATCTCTTTGACATCTCATAGTCACATGCCTCACACTGTTACGAAGCTGACTGCCACAACAGTAAGTTCACTTTGTTTTTGTATCAAGGCCTAGTGCAAGGTCCTGCACCTGCCCTGGGGCAATCCTAAGCACAAGTACAGGCTGGGTAGAGAATGGATTGAGACCAGACCTGGGGCAAAGGGCTTGGGGTTGTTTGTGGAAAAAAAAGCTCAACATGACTCAGCAATGGGCACTTGCTGCCAAGAAAGCCAACTGTGTCCTAGGCTGCAAGAGAAGTGTATCCAGCAGTTTGAGGAAGGTGACTCTCCCCTCTTCTTCCCTCTGGAGTCCTGTGTCCAGCTCTGGGGCCCCCAGCACATGAAAGATGTTTACCTGTTGGAAGGAGTGCAAAGAAGGGCGATTGATCAGAGGGCTGGAACACCTCTGCTATGAGGACAGACTGAAGCATACAGGGTGGTTTGGCCTCTAGAACTCTCTGGGGAGACTTTATAGCATCTTCCACTACCTAAAGGGAGCCTGCAAGAGGGTGGAGCAGGTCTGTGAATAAGGGGGTGTAGTGGTAGGATAAGAGGAAATGACCTTAATCTGATGTACTATAGGTTTAGATCAGGTAATAGGAATAAATTATTTATTATAAAGGTGGTGAGACACTGGAATGGGTTGCCCAGGGAATTTGTGGACTGCTCATCCCTAAAGGTGTTTAAGACCAGGCTGTATGGGGATCCAAGTAACCTGGTCTAGTGAAAGGAACTAGATGATCTTTAGGGTTCCGTCACACCCAAGCCATTCTGTGGATATATGAGGAGCCATTTATGTGATGTGACCCAGCACACCTGGAATATAGGAATACAGATATAATCAAAAGACAGTATTTAACAGGATGCACAAAACTTGTTACTGGTTTACTATAATTTATATTAGAGGATAAATATTACAAAAGAATTTCAATCACCAATATTTGCTGAATGCAAGCATAACACCTGAGGAAGATGTGTAAGTATAGTGTAATTCTCTCTACTTACATGCTTTTTTTGTGTTGCATCATACTTTCTGATATATGACTCTTGTATCTTCATTCTAAAGAACATAAATCCATAAACTGTGCCATCTCAGGTTTTCCTGGCTCCGTGCCAATGGTAAAAAAAGCCCTGCTTTGCACAGAAGTTGAAGTAATACTGGAAATTCCATGGAAAAAAACAGGAACATTTCTAGCTGGTAAGTTGTCTGAACAGGGAACTAGTGTCTTTTTTTTTGTAACATGAATACATATCAGTGATTCTTAATTTTAATAGATCTCAGAAAATTTTATGTGGCATCAAGAAGACATGGTTGTATGAAATAGCTCTTAACTACTGATGTGGCATAAAAATCTTTTCCCCTTGCACAGCAAGGAGGAACCAAAAAAGCATGCAGACTTTTTAAAAATCAGTCCAAACACCATTATTTTTATGATCCAGACATAATTATAGTCTCAAATTATCAATAAGAAAAGAGATAAATACTGCTTTAGAAGGGCAACAAAGGAGGTGAGGGGTCTAGAGAGGAAGGCCAATGAGAAGCAGCTGAGGGAGCTGTGGTTGTTTCTCCATGAGAAATGGAGGCTCGGGGGTGACCTTATCACTCTCTACACCTGCCTGAAAGGAGGCTGCAGCCAGGTGGGGGTCGGCCTCTTCTCCCAGGGAATGTGTGACAGGATGAGAGAAAATGGCCTCAAGCTGCACCAGGCAAAGTTCAAGTTGAACATCAGAAAGAATTTCTTCACTGAAGGAGTTGTTAAGCATTGGATTGGGCTGCCCAAGGAGGTGTATTTGGTGTTCCCCTTTCACTCTTCTGTTTGCTCTCTCTTTCCAGGTGCTGAATGTTTTAAGAAGCCAAGATCCCTGTGGATTAAACCACTAGGTTTTTTCCTCTATCCACAATTTTTTTTCACAGGTTAAGAATTAAGGACATGAATAGACAAAACTAGGATTTACAGCAGGTTTAGATACTTGGATTAGTGATCAAACCAAGTTTTACACTACCAGAGAATTTTATCTTTGCCTGCAATACATACAACAGCCAGTTTTTCTGTGAAATCAGACTAAAAAATACTCATTGGCTATTTCACAAGACCACGAGACAGCCTTCTTTCCCACTCCTCAGGCAGCCTTGGAAATGCCATAATACCCTTGATAGTGAGGCAGGGTATGAAAACCATTCTGAATTCAAGTATGGTCTTGGTATCTTTATAAGGGAGTCTGTCTTTACTTCTGCCTTGGTGGGATAGCCCTCCCACCGAGGACACTACTGGAGAGTAAAAGAGCTTTACTGAATGAGGAAAAGGATTGCACAGCCTACTTGAAACACTGGTACAAATCAACTTTGCCTAAAACAATTTTTTTGTCTGAACAACTTTTAAGTATTTCTGAGTTTGACTAGCCTGGTATTTAGAAAAATTGTGGCTGCATTTCCCTTGCAGTTCATTTTTTCTGTGATTTCATCTCACATATTTCTTGTTTTAAATACTGTACCTATGTTTTGTGGAATAATCCTTATATACACAGACTCCTAAGCTGCCCTATGCTTCTATTAGAATTAAGCAGCTTTTATTTTGCAGAAACCCGTGGGTGTAGGGGTCTAAGGTACTCAGACTGGCTATATGCACCATCCCACAATTTGGCCAGTGCTCATGGGACTGTCGTGTCCCTCATGAGCTGGCAGTGTTTTGCTGGGGACTTAGTGCCAAAACACCTGCAATCTTCGTGCTGCCATGTGCCTGCCATCCCAGTGCTGCAGTCAGCTTGCTCTCCTTCATCCTGGGGCCACAGTGCCATGTTGCATGCTGAAATCCTCCTGCAGGGCAATGCAAGGATGAAGACAAGTAGCGGAGTGCAGCACTACTGGCTGTCCACATGCTCTGGACTCTTACTTTACATAGAGTAAAACTATTTAAAGAAATGGTAGGTATCTTCCCTTTCACAGTGAGAGACTGTGTATGTTACTCAGTCCAGAGCCAGACTCTCAGGTTCTGAGACATCCACAGCATCTTCCCCTTTCCGTGCACGGACTCTGCTCAGGATCATGACTCTCTGCGGCATGGTCGGCTACAAAATTATTGATCCCCTCTTTTGGATTTCTGTATGTCAGAGAGAGATTTCACAATTCTTCCTCTAACTGCTTTAGTGCAAATATTCTGTTCTGCCTGCACTGGTTAAGAAAGCTACATTGATATTTAATAAGCAGAAAAGCAAATAACCATGTCATTTCAGCCTATAGCTTTGGCCTGTTGCAATGGACAAGAGTTAAGCTGGGTAACACATAAAGCTGTCAGGAGGAGGAGATCACTTCTCTGTGAGAAGAGACTGCTAGGTTTAGCTTTGAAGTGGAGAGAAGAGGGGATAAAGATTCAAATTTCCAAGGCTCTGTCAGATGACACATGTACACTAGACATGCAGCTAAAGATGCCTTATGAGAAAATCTATGGTCTTGTTTTTTTAACAAGGCCTTATACCTGTGAGTGTGTGCACGCAGGCTCTTCTGCATGTGTCTAACTAATCTGTATTCATAAAAGTCCCTTTGCAAATATGACATTTGTATGCAGAACCTGAATATCCCTTTTTCCTTGGGTTTCACAGTCAAACTATCACATTCCTGTTATGCATTTAGTATTTGCTTGCATATCCAGTTATAAAAGGGTTAAATATTTAAAATACCTCTGGCCAATATATTTTATGTCAGAATAAAGTAAGGGTGGTAAATGAGGCTTCTTTACAGATCTTATTCCAGTTAGTAAAGTTCAATGAGAAAATAGGTTTCCGTCAATGATACAAATACACAGGATCCAAGTAACCAGAATGTTATGAAAGTATGAGAAAAACAGCAGTTTAAGTAGCCTCCTTTGCTGGGGAGATCCCACATTACAGCTTTTGCCATGCAGTACGAAGCAGGGTCTTCTCATTTATCATTCACATCTCTGTTCTTGTACAGAGCAACAGATTACTTCTCTCAGCTTGCTGAGTTGTCTCTTGAAACACAGAGTAGCTCTCAGAGGTGGAATCTGGATATGGTGACAACCAGAAACCTAATCCATTGTTTTAAGGTAAACATTCATGTTCATGACTCAGTGGTGATTCGTAAAGGTAGAGTCACAGAAATCCCCATACCTGAAGAGGAGAATGCAAGGGAATCAAACATATTAATATTCCCAAAGTTCAATCTAGAATTTCAGGAGAAAGGTTTGTACTCCTTTAAGAATTGACTGCAGACTCTGCTTGCAATGCATTGTAGATGGCAGAAGGCAGGTCACCAGGCAGATGGCTTAGGGCCTGCTCCAGATCTTTCCTCTTCAGCATAAATATGCTTGTTTTTCATTTCCACATTAAGGTGTAATATTGTCTTAAATCTTTCCAAACTAGTGGTCACCCTGACATGCACAGTTCTCATTCCCATAAGCAAATTTTTACTTTGGAAAAGTTATCTTTGAAAGGTACTATCCTTTTTAAATTCTCTGTATTATTGGTTTTTATCTGGTTCATTTGCTGGCTTCAGGTTAGGGAAATTTTCGTTTTCAAAGACAGTTTATGTGTCTTGAATAATTTAATATGTAGACATTTAAGTCAGAATACCTTTTCTGGCTTTAGCTTTGCTTAGAGGAAAGGGTGTTTTCTTTGACACCATTAAAAATAGCTAATGGAAAGATAGCATAATTTTTCAATTCTATCATTTTTTAAGCTACTTTACTGTTATAAAATTTATTGATAAAATGTTAGCTTTAGCACACTGTATCCACTGTGGATGCTGTTTCCAAGGAACTGTGCTTTATGGGTTTTATTCTCAGTCAGTTGTGTTTACTTATTAATACAACCACTATGTGTATCCAGCTGATTAGTTATTGCTAATTTTTTTAGAGTTGATTTGGATTTCGTCTCCTCCTCCTAGAGTAGTTAATACACTTTCATTGACAGTAAACGTACCAATTAAGCTATTAATAGCTTAAAATTAGTATTCTCTTTGCATCTAATGATGTGGAACATTTAAACATTTTTTTCAAACATTGCCAGACAGATGACTCCAATTAGAAGTTATGAACCAGATTTGCAACAGTGTTATGTATCAAATGAAGATTCCCTGTAGTATTTACTAAATTGTATGACATTTGCCAATTTTTAAACAGAAAACATCATATCCAACCTGCTTAGAATTCTATTATTTGCCTTATATATCTGAATAAATTTTGAAAATACACTCATATACCCCAAAAGATCTTATTTCTGTCCTTGAATACTATAGTAATGCATCATCTGGTCCTGAACATGACATCACAACTCAAAGCATGTGCATCTGTGTATTTTTTACAGTATTGGATCTATTAATATTTCCTCCATTGCTAAAAATCTCAATTCACCTTATTTCACTTGGCAGCTTCTCGCATTGGCATTTGAATTAAGATGGAAATACAGGGAAATCCCACTTTTTACATCCCCAAAACATGAAATTTGTGCTTAAAAGAAAAATTAAATCACTCCCAGTATGAGGTTAATTTCTCATAATTTTGGGGTTCTTACATGTAATTAGATGTTTATGGTCTTTCTATTGACAGTCGAGTCCAGGAGGTGATGTACTTGGCTATGTGCAGATGTTTGCAATGGGAGGAGTGATATACTACACTGCACTGACTGTTTAGACACAATTCTCATCAACTATAATGTGACTTTAACGCTTGCCTAACATGATGACTCCTAGTGTTAAGAGAAATACATCCCACCAAAAGGAAAAAAAAAGCCTTTTTCTTTTAGGAAATCTTTTAAA
This sequence comes from Erpornis zantholeuca, assembly GCA_013400515.1. Taxonomy (NCBI): domain Eukaryota; kingdom Metazoa; phylum Chordata; class Aves; order Passeriformes; family Timaliidae; genus Erpornis; species Erpornis zantholeuca. Next base: position 7,903 of record VZTN01021437.1, read on the forward strand.
AAAATAGCTTCAAGTCAATTTTGGCTGGCACCTAATAGGCAATTAATAGGTGTTTCTGCAGTTCTCTGGCCTGTTCAAGAAATCTTGCAAGACTTACCTGGTTTGAGAGATGACCTTATATTGATAATGAGACAGATTTCTTATTGTCCCTTTGGGGCTAATTTCTTTTTGAAGATTTTATGACATTCCATTCAAAACTCTTCTGGAGGCACAAATACAACACGGCAACCATATCAATAATATCCGCACATCCAACTCCACCTCTAAAAAACTTCAGCAGTTATATTGATTCTTCCCACTACATTGGATTCAGCTCTGTATCTGTTAATTCTATCTATTAAATTGTTTAGGACTTCACCAGGCAAGCAGTTTTCTACAATTTTTAAATCTTCCCTAAAGCTGTTTTTAAGAATTCCTTTCACATTTTCCCCTTTCCATTCCTCTAGCGTGAGATAGTTGAGCTATCATTCAACACCTTAGTGCAATCACGTTAGAACACCTCCTGAGTGACTAAATGGTTCTTTGGTCCTCCAAGTGATAACTACGTATTTTATGAGTAAGTAATCATAAATGATTAAAAATATGGTTTGAAGGATGTCTCAGACTTTCACTCATAAAGAGTGGTTCAGATACAGAACTCGCCCAGTGCTCTTCCATAGTGACACTAACAGAAATACTTTTTTTTTCCTGCTGCTTCTCTTTCTTTTCACACATTTAACTGAATCAGGTTTTCACTGATCTGAGTCTCACTCCCTTACCAAATTGTACCTCAAATTCTATCTGCGTTCTGTATTTTTACCCTTTTTCCAAATCAAATGTATTAGAAAGCCACTATATTTCCTCTTTCTGTCAGTCTGTTGTACTTCCTGGCCACTGTTATTTAGTGTTTTTTTTATAAGTATATCCTGGTCCAGATACCATTCACTGATCAGGATTAAAAAAAAATTTCTTAAAATTTCTTCTAGTTAGTAAATTTCTAACTAGATGGGTTTCTAAGAAGTAATTATTTCTACTGTCTGGAAGCACAGAATTTTTTTCTTGCTATAAAAGCAACCAGTTCATGAAGACTGAACTTTCCCACCCGGTTATGTTTTTGGCTCTCTTTCAGCATCAGTCACCATGTGGGCCAGTATTTCCAGTAGACCATTACTACTCTTCCATTTAAAAATTATGGGGTTTTTTTATATATGTATTCTGTGGTTCTTGTTTATATTTTTAACCATTTGTCTTCTTTGTCTTTAATCCCTTCTTTGCCTGAATGTCAGGAAGTCGTACAAGAAGTGTTGTTCCTTGGTTAATGTACTCTCTCATTCCAATTTAGTCTGATTTTAGTTTTTCATTCCTTAAGTGCTTATTCTATCGGTAGCCCATTAAAAAAATAAACATTTTTTACCATCTTCCTAGATTCCTAATATCGTCACAGATCTTTAATATTTAGTCTTGGGTTTGATGCTTATTTTTTGATGGGTGGTAGAATAGGACTTGTAGGAAAAACTCTTCACCACTTTCCAACTATTTTATTTTAAGATTTGTTCTAACATTTTTGAATGATTCAGAAAGCATATCTTTGCCCCTACAGAAAGTGTGGTACCATACTTATTGCTCTTCTTTCCTGTTTCATCCTTCCACAGTCTCCAATGCAAATAACTTTTGTATTGATATTTCAGTGTCACAACCTGCTTCCATTTTGGTTTAGATAGAGATAAGAATAAAAATCATTCTTTCTCTTATGTATCCAGCTATACGAAAAACTCCTAAGCAGAGCCTCTTCCATGCACTGTTCCTTCCACTATTCAACAGTCATAGGCACTTAGGTGTTCTATTATGAGTATTTAATAAAACATAGGTGTTTTATTATGAGTATTTTAAAGTATCCTTTTATTAAGTTCAATAGTCTATTATCCTGATTTCATTAGCCACCAGGGAGAAGATGACATTGTGTCCATGGAATGGTTCTGGAGTGGTCTCTGAAGTGTGATTTTGTTGAAAAAAGTACTTAGTCATTAGCCACATATAGGCCACAAGAACAGTTCCTACACAACCCTTTTCTTGATGTTTCGTGCAGGTTGACACCTCTGCCTCAGCAGGCATGTACCACACAATGTGTAACCGTGCACCCCTGGTGTAACAAGTGTGCTTATGTCTGGCAAGAGAAATCTTGCCTTTCCTCACCCCATCAACCACTGCAGACAACAATCTCCTACTGGAAACATGGCAGTGAAATGGTATTTTGGGCTCAAAAAAGTCCGAGGCTGCTGATTGGTGTGGAAGTCTCGCTGACATGAGTTGGATAATCATAAAATCCCTGAGTTTTATCTATAAAAGCTTCTTGCCAGTGGTTGTCATTCTATAAAACCAAAGAGGAAAAAAATTACAAGCTCCTTTACATTTCTGCTAGGAAGTAGATAAATGCAACACCAAAATTAGAAGACCAAGTTGACAAGTATAGCACCTTTGAGAAACTTCTACAAAAAACCTAAGATGACATTTTGACATAATAGTTAAAAGTACTTGCAGAATTCCTTTAGAGACATCACTGTCCAGCTTTGCTGTGCAGAATTTAACCTCATTCCATAAGTTATTTTCAGTGGCTTACGAATTTTCTCTATTTTTAAGAATTTCATTCACAAAATATATGCCAGAAAAGATGCTTCTATAAAAAAAAAAATTAATGTCTATACTCTTTGGACTGAAACATAACAAAATGAAAGGTTTCTGGCATTTGATGATGGCTTTTTGGTTAGAGATATTTTCTTTCATTTCTTTCATGAAGGAAACTACTAAGTTTTGTTATTTCATCATTTGTTTCTCTAAGGTGAGAAGCAAATATGGGAACTTAAGTCTGAAATTCTTTATAATTTTGTTTGTAGGAATCTATCAGACTCTCTGGGTGAAAAAAACCACCTTGAATTCCAATTCAGCTAAAGAAATTTGTCACTGCTTTAAAACAGATATAATTTGCAGTTAAAAGAAAAATAACGAAAGTATATTCTCCTGTTCATTATAAGTAGCCATTTTATTGACAGCCATTCTTAGTGATCTGTTTAGTGATGAAATAAATTACTCACTAGATCAAGTGACTTCATATCCAGATTCAGACAAGAAACAGTAATGAAAGCCTGTGAAAATATAGCTTTTTGAATTGTAGTGAGACAAAATATTCAAGTACTGTGTGAAAATGAAATCTAGTATACAGGTTTTTTTCCCTAAAGTATCTAATCACTGTGTCTAGGCACACATGCATATAGGAGAAATAGTCTGAAAACAAATTACTGTCAAATATCTCTGGAACAATCTCATTCTAACAACACATTTGCTGATTAATATTCTAGCCAGAAGGAAGCTGACTAGAAGTCTTGGCCACTCATTTTCCAGGACTACTTTTGTTTATTTGTTATAAGGTATGGTTAAAGAACAGCACATCTTGTACAGTGTGTTCAAGGAGTTAGTCACAGTCTGCATCAAGTGTGCCACAGCACAGACCGAGTTTTAGTGAGACTGTGGTGAACAGCTCAGCACAGCTGGAGTGTGAAGGGGGAGCTCTTCACTTCATTGCCTAGGAAGAAGAAAAGGAGGAAAAGACACTCCTTTCAGGAAACTGTGGCTCGCATNAAACAATAATAAGTATTTGTATATATGTGTATATATATTTATATATAAAATACATACGTATAATATGCATAAAAACCATTGAAATTATTGGGTAAAATCCTCTTAGAAAGAACAGAGGCTAAAGATTTAAAGATCGTTAACACAGTATTAAAGTTGCTTCTCATTGTAAAAACCTACTAGCTCCAGAAAAATACAAGAAAAAAATAGAGTTTGGGAGCAGGCCTACCCTTAATGTTTCTTGCTGTTCCTTGTACTGCAGTATTGCACCAGGAAGGGTGATCCTAACCAAGAAGATCTGTGCAGATAGGTATATCTGGGGGACTCAAGTGACATATGTCTGCTGTGTATACAGGATTTTATGTTCTGCATGTATTTGTCCTAACATATTATATGTCATGATGCTGTTAGTTCAGACCTGACCTCCAGCATGGTGCAGCTAACTAGGAAATCACTTTGCTCTTAGTTTTATGAAGGATTTGGGCAGCACTTTTTCTAAGTGCTCGTTGCTTGAATTTGTACAAGCACAGGAGTTTTATGGGACTGAATATTGCTGTTCTATATGTAGCCATCTAACATGCTACACTTAAATAGATGACTGCATTTTCTGGGATTGAAAGTCTTAAGACTCTTATTCTCAACAGGCGTACTCTATAAAGCACAGCATAATTCCTTACTTAGAAATTTCAGTCTGCTGAGAAAAATTCTTCAACTGGACAATGAAGCTGTACGTCCTCACCTTATATTACCAGAAGGCAGGAGAAAACTTTGTAGGTTTGTTCTTCTGTTAGAAATATCTAAGTCAGAAACACATTTTATGGATTTTTTTTTTTTTTTTTAATTCTAGTAAATCAATATG
>VZTN01021437.1:14646-57597 GCA_013400515.1 Erpornis zantholeuca
CCTTTCCTTCTTATGAGGCAGGGTCTTCTGCGCTTTTTGACTGCAGTGGAACGGCATGCCTCTGTAATCCACCTGGACCCTGCCCACAAAAGGTATTGACCACAGAAAATCCAGAAATAGGACTGCTGCTCCTGTTCCTAACTGTAGGTCCTTTTATGCTCCAGATGCCCACTACAGTTTCTGCTACCTCATGTGAAGTTAAACCTGGTGAGAGAAGTGCCTGCTGTGGGATTAAGCCCTTGAAAGGCTGTGCAGCAAATACCAGGGAGAAAATGACACTGTGAGCATGGAATGGTTCTGGAGTGGTCTCTGAAGTGTGATTTTGTTGAAAAAAGTACTTAAATAACTGTCTGGAAAGATCCTTAATGATTCATCCCACCCTGATTGTAGTCCAGAAAGCATCAGACCAGGCCATGTGGGGCTTTGGTGGGGATCCAGGAAGAGCAGCAAGAACAGAGCATTCAGGCTGGCAGCAGGAAAGGTAAGCCCAGACTGATGGGTAGCTCTGCTCTAATTAACTTTTGGCATTGTAACAGCAGGGTGCCTCCCAGTGGGGTGACAATCAGAGGCAGTGATCAGAAGGACAACTTAGCAACAACAACCAGGCAGAGAGAGGTTCTTTCCTCGTTTATTCTGATTTATTTCAACCCATAGTGGATATGTAATAAGCCCTCCTATCTAGTAACAAGTGTAAAAATGTAACAGAATTCTAGGGCAAGATCACATCATTATTTTAGCATGATCCAGACCACATGGGGTTGAAAATCTTAACAGCAGTTTTTAAATATAAATGCAGGGGGTACAACAGAAATGGTCAGGTACTGGGATAGTTGTAAGGACAGAAATGGGAAGCAAAAAATGCAGTCCAAAATCTGTATTGTTAGAACAAGGAGAGAAAAGGATCTAATTAAATCTTTCAAGTATATATTCTTAGATTTGACTGAGGTTCAATGTGGTAAATTAAAATATTTTTCCATGCTAGGGACACATCTCACTTTCAAATACTCAAATACTAGAGAAAGGCATAGGTTTTGCCATGGAGCAATCAAGAGGCAGTGCTTACCTTCTCTACTAGGAAAGACAAAGTAATTTGTTTACTTCAATAGGCCACAGCGAAAGAGGATTGTGTGGATTACCAGGGAATACTTCAAACAACTCTTCCCCTAGGACAAGATACAAGAGGCATGTTTATCTACTTTTCATATTAATTTTTTAATAATTTCTTATCCTTTGGAGTTAATGCATCATAGAAAAATTTTACTGAGTACACAAATTAGCTCAAAAATATTTCTGGTTATAGAATAATGCATATTATAAAGAGAGTGGAAAATACCTCCATGTTTATGGAAACACATGGGCTATTTGAAGATAGGTTCTGCAAAGGGCAATTCTCTCTCCATAATATGACAGAGAACTAAGGTTTTGTCAATATGCAATGGATAAGGAGCACTCAGGAACATCATATTTGTTTCTGCAGCAAAAATCACTGGGAAACTGTGCTGTCATCAAGCTTGGGAGAACTGGACTGAAACCTAGTTAAAGGAGAAGGAGTAAAGGATAAAAGTCAAAGTGCTATGGCTTTTAAGCTGGATGTGAGCCAGCAGTATTGTCCCATGGAAATCAGTGCTGGAACTGGTGGTTTTTCTGGAGACAGGAGTGAGAAGTAACATGTTTTTGCAAGCACTTGATGAACATTTGTTGGAGGATGTTCTAAGTCACCAAGCTGTAGCACATCTACTGCTAGTATTCCACAGCTCCTTAAAATGGTACCTAGTCTCATGCTCCTGCTTTCCCTTGCGGAGGCAAAGAGCAGATGAGCACCTCTGCCTGTTAGAGCAGCTGCCTCCAGATCAGAAGGGATAAGGGAATGGAGGCAGGTTCTATCCCTTTGTGTCCATATGAAGTGAGTACAGGACCGGGCAGGGCTCTGTGAGAGCTTTTTAGTAGTTTCAAAAAGTATTCTTATCAACAGTATGCTTACAGAGCTCAGTCTGGGTTTCTTCTATCAAAATTGTTAGTGAAGCACCCATAATGTTAAATTGATTCAGCTGCAAGGAACAGTGCCTTAGTAATTTTAAATTTACTGGTCTTTTTTCTTTTTCTTTATTCCAACACTTGAATAAAACACCAGCAGCCTTTTTCGATTAAAAAAACCCCATTCTTTTTGAGTCTTCATTACTGACTAAAATTTTTATCAAAAAGTGAGATCATTGTATAAATCGAAGAGTCATTTCTACATTTCTGGTAGAAATACAACTTACTGTCATATCTGGCATCAGGAAGACATGGTGGGACGGCTCCTGTGACTGGCTTTTTAGGAAGGACTGAATGCTAGGGGAGGTTGCCGTAGAATCACAGGACTAGATTGTGCTTGACAATTTTGTAACGTTCTGTGATCAGGTTACAATTTTGGTGGGTAAGAGAGAAGCAAGTGATGTCATCTGCCTGAATTTGTGCAAAGCATTCGACACTGCCCCTGATGACATCCTTGTCTCTAGAATGGAGAGACATGGATTTGATGGATGAACCACTCAGTGATTCAGGAATTGGCTGAATGGTTGCACTCAAAGGGTTGTGGTCAGCAGTTCTACGTAAGGGATACCAGTAACGAGTGGCATTCCTCAGGGGTTGATTTTGGGACCAGCACATTTTAACTTCTCTGTTGGTGACATGAACAGTGATCGAGCACATCTCAGCAAGTTCCCTGACAGCACCAGGCTGTGTGGGCAGTGACACACTGGAGGGAAGGGACAGCATCCAGAGGGACCTGGACAGGCTTGAGAGCTGGGCCAGTGCAAACCTCATGGAGGTCAACAAAGGTAAGTACAAGGCTCTGGACTTGGGTAGGGGCAACCCCAAACATGGGAAGAGAATAATGGATTGAGAACAGCCCTGAGGAAAAAGACTTGGGTCAGCTGGTGAATAAAAATCTGAATATGACCTATCATTGTGTGTGAACACCCCACAAACCTAATTCTATCCTGGGCTGCATCAAAAGTAGCATGGCCAGAAGGGCAAGGGAGGAGATTCTGTTCCTCTGCTCTGGTGAGGACCCACCTGCAGTGCTGCATCCAGCTCTGAAATCCTCAACACAGGAAATACATGGACATTCTCATGATGATCAGAGGGCTGGAACACCTCTCCAATGAATTAACTCAATCTCAGCTGGACACAATACACAGGTTGAGAGGGGGGAACTGTTCAACCTGAAGAAAAGAAGACTCTGGAGTGACGTTATAGCCCCTTCCAGTACTTAAACACCATCTACAACAAAGATGAAGAGGGCATGTAGTGGCAGAACAAGGAGAAACGGCCTCCAACTAAAAAAGGTCAGGTTTAGATCTGGTACTAGAAATTCTTTACTGTGAGTGTGGTGATACACTGGAACAGGTTGCCCAGATATCGTGGATGACCCATCCCTGGAATTGCTGTGGTCCAAGTCGGATGGGGCTTTGAAATACATGATCTAGAGTAAGGTATCCATACCTTTGACTGGCTGGTTGGAATGAGATGGTCTTTAAAAATCCCTTCCAACCCAAACTGTTCTTTGATTCTAAAGACAGGTTTCAACACTGTCTGAAGTCCAGTACTCTTCAGTACAATCTGAGGTTCTAATTGGACAGTCATACTCTCTTCAGCATGAAGTTATTAACTAACATTCCCAGTAGTGTTTTTACATCCATTTGAAAAACAAGTTAGAGCCTGCCATCCTAACCACCAATCTCATCAATCTTAATCACACCTGACAACAGTCCGGTACAGCCTCTTCTCAGGCAATAGCAGCTCTGGATTGACTTCTTGTAGGGCTGAGCTAAACGTTGACATCACAGCAATGTCAGCAGCACAGGTCCCATTTGTGGCATCAGGGTTCATGTGGCTAATGGTAAGGTTTGGGATTTTTAATCCCTCCCCAAATTATTTTTATGCGCAGCAGGAATTCAGCCTGCCTGTGCTGTGGGCTGGTTAGCTGTTGCAAACAGGAGTTGGATAACCACATTAGATAAGGAAAGGCTGGCTTTTGCCCAGGAAGGCTGACAGCTGTCAGGCATCTGCTGCTGAGCAAGTCCCAGGCTGCTCTGAGGTTGCCACAGCTGCATCTGAGCAAAACTAACACTAGCACTAAAGAAATCAGCACACCTAAATACGTGCTCATTTCTGCATGTAGTCTGCAATACTCATTGCAGACATCACCAAGGGGGTGAAAAGGACTATACCTTTCTTCCCACCTACCTTCCTGTCATTCATGAAGTGAACTTAATTGGCATTGGCATAGTTGATGGTTTGAATGTTGTGTAGTTCAAAATAATTAAGAACAGTTATTTGAGTAGTTGTGGGGAATTGAGATCCACTGTTGCCTTTTGTTTCTCCCTGTTAAGAAGTGGTTCAAGTGTTTTAAGTGAGTTAGTATTGGTTGTGGTTTGTGTTTCTTGGTTAGCCATTTGGCAACTGGTTAAAAGTTGTAACTAAAGTTGTATTTGGTTGGGTTGTTTCTAATGTTGGAGATAACTACTGATTGCCAGTTTTGATTATTAGTTTAATGAGTTCTTTGTAAAGTGACCCCAGAAACTTCAAACTGCCTCACAGACAGCACAGCACCCCAGGAGCTATTTTTACCCTCCCTCTGAGGGACTGCAGCCTGACTCCATGGCAACGGTGCATATTAATGAGCTCTTTCCCGCCTTTTCTGAGAGAGAGGCATTGCGTCTCCTCCTGACCCTAGCAACGTCGAGCCATTGGTGGAAGAAGATTAATTGATGGACTGCTGCACCAATCATTTAAAGCCTTGGAGGCTGGACTGTAGGCGNAAAGGGTTGTGGTCAGCAGTTCTACGTAAGGGATACCAGTAACGAGTGGCATTCCTCAGGGGTTGATTTTGGGACCAGCACATTTTAACTTCTCTGTTGGTGACATGAACAGTGATCGAGCACATCTCAGCAAGTTCCCTGACAGCACCAGGCTGTGTGGGCAGTGACACACTGGAGGGAAGGGATGGCATCCAGAGGGACCCGGATGGGTTTGAGAGCTGGGCCAGTGCAAACCTCATGGAGGCCAACAANACAGGCTTGAGAGCTGGGCCAGTGCAAACCTCATGGAGGTCAACAAAGGTAAGTACAAGGCTCTGGACTTGGGTAGGGGCAACCCCAAACATGGGAAGAGAATAATGGATTGAGAACAGCCCTGAGGAAAAAGACTTGGGTCAGCTGGTGAATAAAAATCTGAATATGACCTATCATTGTGTGTGAACACCCCACAAACCTAATTCTATCCTGGGCTGCATCAAAAGTAGCATGGCCAGAAGGGCAAGGGAGGAGATTCTGTTCCTCTGCTCTGGTGAGGACCCACCTGCAGTGCTGCATCCAGCTCTGAAATCCTCAACACAGGAAATACATGGACATTCTCATGATGATCAGAGGGCTGGAACACCTCTCCAATGAATTAACTCAATCTCAGCTGGACACAATACACAGGTTGAGAGGGGGGAACTGTTCAACCTGAAGAAAAGAAGACTCTGGAGTGACGTTATAGCCCCTTCCAGTACTTAAACACCATCTACAACAAAGATGAAGAGGGCATGTAGTGGCAGAACAAGGAGAAACGGCCTCCAACTAAAAAAGGTCAGGTTTAGATCTGGTACTAGAAATTCTTTACTGTGAGTGTGGTGATACACTGGAACAGGTTGCCCAGATATCGTGGATGACCCATCCCTGGAATTGCTGTGGTCCAAGTCGGATGGGGCTTTGAAATACATGATCTAGAGTAAGGTATCCATACCTTTGACTGGCTGGTTGGAATGAGATGGTCTTTAAAAATCCCTTCCAACCCAAACTGTTCTTTGATTCTAAAGACAGGTTTCAACACTGTCTGAAGTCCAGTACTCTTCAGTACAATCTGAGGTTCTAATTGGACAGTCATACTCTCTTCAGCATGAAGTTATTAACTAACATTCCCAGTAGTGTTTTTACATCCATTTGAAAAACAAGTTAGAGCCTGCCATCCTAACCACCAATCTCATCAATCTTAATCACACCTGACAACAGTCCGGTACAGCCTCTTCTCAGGCAATAGCAGCTCTGGATTGACTTCTTGTAGGGCTGAGCTAAACGTTGACATCACAGCAATGTCAGCAGCACAGGTCCCATTTGTGGCATCAGGGTTCATGTGGCTAATGGTAAGGTTTGGGATTTTTAATCCCTCCCCAAATTATTTTTATGCGCAGCAGGAATTCAGCCTGCCTGTGCTGTGGGCTGGTTAGCTGTTGCAAACAGGAGTTGGATAACCACATTAGATAAGGAAAGGCTGGCTTTTGCCCAGGAAGGCTGACAGCTGTCAGGCATCTGCTGCTGAGCAAGTCCCAGGCTGCTCTGAGGTTGCCACAGCTGCATCTGAGCAAAACTAACACTAGCACTAAAGAAATCAGCACACCTAAATACGTGCTCATTTCTGCATGTAGTCTGCAATACTCATTGCAGACATCACCAAGGGGGTGAAAAGGACTATACCTTTCTTCCCACCTACCTTCCTGTCATTCATGAAGTGAACTTAATTGGCATTGGCATAGTTGATGGTTTGAATGTTGTGTAGTTCAAAATAATTAAGAACAGTTATTTGAGTAGTTGTGGGGAATTGAGATCCACTGTTGCCTTTTGTTTCTCCCTGTTAAGAAGTGGTTCAAGTGTTTTAAGTGAGTTAGTATTGGTTGTGGTTTGTGTTTCTTGGTTAGCCATTTGGCAACTGGTTAAAAGTTGTAACTAAAGTTGTATTTGGTTGGGTTGTTTCTAATGTTGGAGATAACTACTGATTGCCAGTTTTGATTATTAGTTTAATGAGTTCTTTGTAAAGTGACCCCAGAAACTTCAAACTGCCTCACAGACAGCACAGCACCCCAGGAGCTATTTTTACCCTCCCTCTGAGGGACTGCAGCCTGACTCCATGGCAACGGTGCATATTAATGAGCTCTTTCCCGCCTTTTCTGAGAGAGAGGCATTGCGTCTCCTCCTGACCCTAGCAACGTCGAGCCATTGGTGGAAGAAGATTAATTGATGGACTGCTGCACCAATCATTTAAAGCCTTGGAGGCTGGACTGTAGGCGGACTGTGGGTGTGTCTGGGAGGAGCCAGAGTTTTCAAAAGACTCAACGCTGGGTAGAGCCTCGTCCCTTCACCTCAGATTAGCTGCTGGAGAGACCCAGTACCGTGCTCTTGGTCCCAGTCTCTATTTAGAGACCAAATTAATAGATTTTTGGCCTCGGGCTAGCCAGGCCTAACACAGTACTGCTAGATCTTTGTGCTGGGAGCAGAAGCTGGTGCAGCTTGAAGGTTTTCAATCCGTGTGCCCGGACTTTTTTATTATTTTAATTTTTTCTTTTCTGTAATGAATTGTTGGCTTGATTAAACTAAAAACCAAGAGTTGTTGGTTTTTATAACACTTCCTTACACTTCCCACTGATCTGCCAGGCACAAGCTTGTGGCCACTGCAGAGTACTTGTGGCAGCTCCAGAGGCAGTGACAAATTGCAGCAGCTGGGAGCACCCAGATGCCAACTCACAGGCTTACTTCTTTGCCTCCCTGTTGTCACTGGACTGCAGGATATGCCAGAGGAGGATGCTCAGTTAGGTGCACTGGTCTTCAGTCAGGCACAGATCACAGACACTGGGAGCAGCTCTCCAGTGCCTGCTAGAGATATTCTCAGGGGCTCATGCCAAAGAAGTTGCTTTTTGAGGGAGTGTCAGTACATGCACATATACTTAGGCAATGTCTCTCATGAAGGAGTCTGTCTCAAGCTACCTGGTGATGTTCTTATAAACTTTGTGGCATCACATTTCATTGTTATGGACAGAAAGTGTGCTGCACATCATGTACAAATGCTGACAGAGACAGCATTTTATGCATTTGTGACTGTCACTTTAGCAAGCAGATATCAGACTTTTGTTCACATTTGTATTTGGTTTATGTTTTTTAAAGTCTTCATTTCACCATTCCTCACTCCATTTTTCTACTTGCACTTATTCTTTTTAAAAGACTGAAACTCTTTTTACCCTTTGTCATAATTTTCTCCTTTTCCTTTGGCTTCACTTGCCTCATTTCCTTATGAAAGACACTTTCTCTTAGCATGAAAAAACACTTCAATAACAATGATGCACACTTGCGAACCTTTCACCTTCAGTCAACCAGCAGGTTGACTCTATCAGACAGATAGTTGTACTCTTCCTATTTCCAAAATACCACACCCTGACAAATATAAATAATTTCAGTCACAAATATGTTAGCATAAAAATGTACATTAACAGGTAACAGAATAGCGCTTTCAAACGTGGGGACCACCCAACATTCTGAGCTGCATCTGCAAGGTGACCTAGCGCCACCTGCACCCTACAGTGGAAGGGAAGAAAATAAACTTTCTGCACTTGTGATCTGTATAGCACAACCAGTCTGCACCAAAACTCTGAGAAGTCTTCTGATTAATAAACTCATGCCAAAGACCTCCCAGCTAAGAAATGCTTGTCAACACATGGATATAATCTGATTAATGCTCCCCATGATATAATTTGTACAAAGCTAAGGAGCAAAATTAGAAAAGGAAAAATAATTTATTTTTCCTGAAGTTAAAGCACAAGCTCTTCAGTTATCTGAGGATGGCAGTCCCCTTTGAAGTACACCTCAGAATCTTAGGATCTAAATATCTGCTTATTCACCTCATATTTTAACTGAAGTATAACTCTTCTTTTCTTAAATTACTCATACTGGGACTGATCTAACATTCCAAATCTAGAATGTCAGGACGATGTATGTCGCACCTGTCAAAATAAATCGTTAGAATGGCCGCTGGGCTCTTTCTTCCACCTGGCAGGCTCCAGAGGAACAGCTGTCTTGAGGCAGGGACCTGAACACAGTTTAACACCCTGTGGTCATAAGGTGTAAGAGACAGGGGAAAGGAGAAAAGCCTTCTCTGAACAGAACTTGTGAACCAGACCAAACATTTTAGATAATTTTGTGAAAAACAAATACAAATTCTGGAGAAATTCCAATATTTATAAACCAGTAAGTCCAGAGCAGGACTCTTGGTTTGCATACACTAAAAAACATATAGCAAAGGGATGAATGGACCAATCCTGTTCAATCTTGCCTGTCTGTTCACAACGTGGTCCAAAACCTTTCAACTGCTTTTGAAAACATGAGGAAACTAATCCACCAAGTAGGAATCGAGAAACACCAGGTTATGTATGTCATTAAATGCAAAACCTGGTGACAGTCCCTGTGTGCTTCAAAATGGCCAGGGACTGGAAGGATTGGGCTGGATTTGCAGCTAGGTAGTAGCAAGTAGCCATTTGAGAGAGAGACATGGAAACAAAGGCCTGGGCAGGGATCCAGGTTCTCCCTCTTTCTGAAACACATGTGTCCTTCCCAGATGTGTGTCAAGCAAGCTGTCTATAACAGGCTACCTTTTCTTGACATTGTACTTGCCATTTCTGAACATCTGTGTGGAGTGCATCGTCACAGCTAGGCGCTCCAGAATCTGCCACTTCTTTGCAGGGTCCTCTCACTGTCAGAAACTTAACCCCTACACCAGCCATTGCTTTTCTCCCTCTATTTGTGGTGCAGAAGCCTTTTCTTCATAATATTACTGGCTGTTTTGGGAGCAGCTAATGTTCCTGACTGTGGCATTTCACACCTCTGTGGCATTTCACAACGCCCCCTGGGTACACAGCTTAACCACAGCACCAACACCAGGCTTTACCTGCTCTCCTCCACCTCTCTGCCTGCTGCTGTTTTCCCAGCAGCCCTGTCCATTCCTGGCCCTGGTACCCCACAGCGTCCCACTGGCATCCTACAGACCAGACACTGCATCCTCTATCAGCACAGCCCTGGCAGCTCCCTCCCAGACCTGGTGCAGGAGGGTGGCCTGGTCTTGGGAAGACAGTTCTGGCAGAGGGTGAGAAAAGGTGCTTTGGGGTCTGTCATGGAAGATGGAATAACTTCCATCCTTCTGGAGGCTGCTGCAGTGATTTCAAACCCACATGTGCAGGCTCAGTACTGCTGTATGCCATTGGCTCCTTGCACCAGGCTTAAAACATCTGCCAGGCTCCTGCAAGGATGCAGAGAAGATTTTACAGGCCTTTTATGGTAAGGGAAGTGAGATATGGCTGCCTAGGTTGGAGGTTATTGCTTCTAGAACTTGCCAAGGGCAGGACAGCAACCCTGGTCTCAGGGTCAGAAGGGCAGGCTCCAGCAGTATTGGCTTTGGGATGGGGCGTTACAGGCCCTTCTCTCCCCCTATCTGCCATCCCCCAGGAGCAGGAAGGGGTATCTGGTCCCCATGTTTTTAGAGCTATTTTACTACCTAACCCATCAGTCCATCTATGCACAGCCCTCAAGGCTGTCTCATGGCAGCAAGAAGAGGTTAAAGGATAGGAAAGGAGCAGGGAGGTAAACAGACTCTGTGAGGGCTGAGCAGGGCAGCGAAGGAGGGAGGAATGAACCAGTGCTCTGGGGTGGCTCGGGAACTCTCAGAATGCAAGAAACATCACTGGGTCTTCCAAAGGGACTGAAGATGGAACTGAGAAATTCATAGCCTCTTGTCTCGAGGATACAGAGATGCATATCTCCTCAGGAAGGGAATAGGGAGAACAGAGGTTTGTTCCTCAGATGAAGAAGACACAAGTGCGGCACAAGAATCCTGGAAGTGAATCTAAATTGGTTTTGCATTATTGCTCAGAAGTGAGTTTAGTGACGAAGCTGTATTTGCTCCTCATTTAGGGAAAAAATCTTTACCTCTGGCATGATGTATGCTGACTTTTTCAAGTTCTTTCTGCTCCTCTGATCTTATAAGTTGTAGGCTAATACAACATAAAATAAGTTGTTCCCTGTAAAATGCATACTGCTCCTTGAAGTCTATACTGAAGAATTGCCCCAGCAGACTTTCTGTTCTGGAGCTTGCTGTTTGTTAGCACACTGCATTTTCCCTGAGCTCTCTGGCTCAGCAACTTTATGCCATATGCAGCAATTGAAAGTATTAATAAGGAGTAGGCAGAGTGCTTCATCTCCCTGGGCAGCTTTTTCAACACCAAGCCAATATCAGCAGATGCACAACTAGCCACTGCAAAACAGATTTTTTTTTTTTTCCTCCTGATATGTGAAATGAGAAACCCACTGAGGCGTTTAGGAAAGAGCCAGGATCTTTGCTGTATGGCTACAAACTCCATTGCTGAGGGGACCCAGAGTCTGAGCCTGGCCAGTGTGAATGCCCTGCTCCAGAGCTGGCAGCAGAGGGAGGGCAGTGGGCAGGGGCCAGGGACCATGTGGCAGGGCACGGCTGGAGGGTTTGTGCTCAGCTCTCCCCTCACCTAGACACACAAGACGTGCAGTCTGGCTCTTGTTCTCAGACACAGTTCTCACAGCACCAGCCTTTGCTTAACACCTTCACATGCCCTTCTGGGTTACAAGGACAGAGCTACTGGGTGGGTCAGGACACAATTCTCCCTGTCCCAGGAAACCAACAGACATAACTATCGATTAGGGTACCCATGAAGGCAGAAAGGGAAATTGTGACTGAATCCATCAGTGTTCTGCTATTCTAATACTATCTTGCTTCAATAACTTAAGGCCTAATGCAGGAAAGATTCCCTGCTGACTTGTGGCAAACATACACCACTTGTCCCAATTTCTTTAGGGAAATGTAATGTAAATATTAATTTAAAATATAAAAAAAAATTGTACCTCCAACCTGCTTTTTTCTTTTCTTGTTGTTTTTTTGTTTTGTTTTGGTTTTGGTGGTTTTGTTTGTTTGTTTGGGGGTTTTTTGGTTTTTTTTGGGTTTGTTTTTTGGTTTGGTTTTTGTTTTTGTTGTTTTTTGAGGTTGTTTTGTTTTTTTTTTTTGTAAAATGCTGATGCTGATTGGAAACAAGGATTTATTTCAGCATCTCTTTGTATATGTCAGAGGACCCACATCCTTATCCAAAGAGCTTACTCTTCCAAAAATAAGCTGTGTTAAATTCACAATGAATTGCTGTGATTATGACAAAAGTCTTTAGGAAGAGTTTGCCTAGGCAAAGTTTTTTATGCCTAGGCAAAACCATAGTAATATTTCATTCTTCATTTTAAGACAGTTAAAAGTCCCTTGCTTGTTACAAGAAGACATGAAGTCTGAAACAACATGCTTTTATTTGGAGTTAAAGAGAAGGAGATCTCGCTTCCATGTTATATGAAACCAAATGCCACCTTCTGTATATTACTGTTCTGTAATTTCAGAAAGGATTAACTTTGCACAACCTATTTCACTAACATCCATATATTCACTTTCAAGCTGCTGTAGTATAAAACATGGATAATAAACCTTGAGATATTTGGGCTGTAAATGGAAGAGCCAGCACATCCAGAACTAAAGTTCTGTTGCTGGAACCCCAGAGATAAATACAGACTGTGCCTCGCTTCAGTTTTCTTTCCTTCGAATCCACTTTCAGGAAATTTGTTCATCTAATAATTTAATTCACTTCAGTCTTTTTTTTTTTTTTTCTCAAAGTTTTGCCCATTTAGGAACAATATGTTTGTGCTCCTTGTATTTGGGTCCTTTTATAAGGAATAGCTCCAGTCAGATTTCTATGGGCCAATGCTCCTAAAATGCATGACTATGACTGATACTGTTTATAAGAATTGTATAGCATAAGCAAAGCTTAACAATCTCTGTTTTTTCCACATTCACATCCTCTAACTACAGCTGTTCTATAACCTTAATAAGATGTTCTCTCTTGCTGTTTCATACATAATTTAATATCCCAGTGCACTAATTGTGACTTTCATTGGGGTGGAACATCAATATTTAGCATAAATATTCCACTGGGAGTATTTTTTTCTTTTCAATATTATTAATGTAAAAAACTCTTATTCTCCCAAAGCAAATAAACAATTTGTTTGATTCTTTTTTTTCTAATAGCTCTTAAGAAGGAGCTGATGTCTCCTCCAATCATCCTCACTTTGTTAAATGTGGTTCTGCTTTCTGAGTGTATATATCTAAGTACTAAACATTTCATATGGGAGCTGGTTGAGTTAACAATGCAAGTTCACAACTTCTATTCAAAATAATATGATAGCTGTTCTAAAATGGTTTCAGATTCATGTTACCCAATGAGGCTCTTTTAGCTAGTTAGAAATATGCTTTGCATGTTAGAAGATATGTATTTTTATAAGGGAAATTTAAAGTCTAGGTCTTACTTCTTAGATTTTTGGCTTGCACTCATTCCTCCCTCCCCCAGCCCCAGTAAATCAAAGAGAATATAAGTGTGTGCATCATATATGTCGGGAGAAAAAAACCCTACCATACTAAGACTTCAGTATTTCCACTGATATTTTCAAGAGTCCTCTAGTTTCTTAAATGGGAGTTTGTTTATTTGTTTTTAATTTCAGAGTGGTGAAAAAATCTCCCTTTTGTGATGCCAAACAAGAAATACAACTTGAGTGACCAGACTAGTAAGAGTAAGGGGTGGGAGAGAGCTTCCCGTGGTCAGATGGGTCAGCATGTGCCCAGCTGTTACCTGGGTAATGCTGATGGGCTACAAACCACCTCCAAGTGATGTGCAGTGGAGGTTTTGGACAGTAGGTATAAATGATGTGCTGAGTAGGTATAAATGATGTGCTGAGAATGAGACCCATGGAATGATTTCTGTGATTGTTACACTTGTTTTAAAATAATAAATTATTGCAGTAAGGTAAGAGGAGAGGAAAAGGGAATTTTCGTTGTAGTTATAATTGTCAGATGTTTGATAAGCAACATGTTAAAAATTTAGAAGCCAAGAAAGCTGTACATTTTGTAATATAAAACAGAGCTAATTACTAACTGCTTGCAGTTGAAGAAAAATTCCCTGAGTCTCCAAATGTAAATATTTTCATTATCAGATGCCAGTGTCAACCCTTGAAAAAAGATTTGATCTCTATGTTGAAGCAGTAGAACTGACTAGCTACTGACTGTAGAGAACTTCAAAATGCCACTGCTCCTGGCTGAAAAATACCTTCACTTTTTGGTTTTTAAAGTAATGTTGTCATTTACTTTGTGTTAAAAGTAGATGAATTTGCAAAGTAATAGAATTTATAAAGGTGGTCATACTACAAAATCCAAATTATATGCTTGAATTTGTATCAGGAATGCTTTGGAGTAGAGTGGTACCCCTGGCAATACAGAAAGAGGTTGCTGCAGTACTTGTCATGAGGAACTACATGTGGAGGTTAATGCAGCCTGAGGAGAACAAAAAAGAGTAAAAAGATACCTTATTACCAGCAGAGGAAAGCAGGTATGGACCTTCTCATCCACAGAGTAGTGAAGTGCTCTGCTTTCTTGAGCACATCAGGAGAGAAGCCCCTTGTAAGTGGTTCCTAAGCATCTGTTCCTTCTCCAAAATAAGTTTGTGATAGACCCCAAAGGAAAAAAAAATCTATTTTTAAAACCCTGAATTTATCTATTTCTATACCAGGTTTCTTTTTTTCTCTGCATTTATTCAAGTCAGAAGTTATGCCAACTATTGGATCCACATAAAGAATCAACGTTCAGGAAGTCCTGGGTACATTACTAGACACTGTAATTTTCCTTGTCTGGTCAGAAGCTCAGCACTCATGATAATATCACTGCAAAAAAGCATGATATTAGAGACACTGTGTGATGAGAAATCAGCAGAATTACTAAAATCTCTCCACCTGAAAGAAGAACTTTTAAACAGTTGACATAATTCTTCAGATAAAACTTATATTTCTTTGTTGGTAAATATTTAATTATTATGCACTACATCATCTAGAAATTAATTTAATCAAAATCTGTCAGGCCTTAGAACAAAGGCTGTGTACTCCTTTCTCTGAGGTGCTGCTTCTGAAGGCACAATGTCATGCTACCCTTTTTCTTCCTGTCTAATTTCTTCAGGTCCTCTTTGAATCCTTACTTATATCCTTTCTTACTTAGTGACAGGTTCTGTGATCTATTCTTACTCTACAGACAGAAAAAAGTCACTGATGATTTAAAGGTGATGTTTGTACAAAAAAAACGCAAGCCAATCGAAAGCAAAATAACAGAACATCCAACAAAACAAAAAGCTGCAAATAACTAAAAATAAACATCTTCATTCATATTAATTAGTAAGTGAAATATTAGGGCAGATCATCAAGAGAGTAAAGCAGAAAACTATACTGATTTCTGCTGATAATTTAGTCCATTGTTTTAATGCCATGTTGTTTCTACTTTTAAAATCTCACTTTATATTTTCCTGTCTTAGTCTTACCCTCCTCTGAAGTATATACAACTCAACAGACCTTGTTACTCTAAGCTTAGAGGTACAAGCACAAAAGAGCTCTTTTGCTGTCTTTATGTCTGTTTTCCTAGCTCTAATACAAGTTATTTCCTTACTAGGAATAGTTGCTCTCTTCATTTGAGTAGACCTATAGTTTACACAGTACCATTCCTACCATCTTATTTCCTTTTAATGAGCTGAAAATATTGTTGACAATATTTTTTGAAACAGAAACTCACCAGATGCTATCTTGACAGAAATTTCCAATGGAAAAGGGATGTCTTCCAGATACTTTGAGACTTAAGCTAACCACAGCTTTTTTCCTCCCCCCTCTGCCCCTATGAAGTCTTCGAAACTTCAGCTAATTATTTCATAATGCTATATTTCATATAGCACATTCATGTAATCAGAAGAGGATGTGTCTTGTTTCACTTTCAAAAAGAGGCAGCACTGGTGTTGCTCAAGCCTCAGTTCACATTCTGAGAGGTGCTCGGTGTATTTGGATAGGTGTTACCCATGTGTAAGTGACAGCTGCTGTGTTTCCAGCTCAGGCTGGAAAAGCCAGGAGGGTCTCTGGTCTCCTACTGCTGAAAAGACATCTGCTGGGGGGGGATAGAGTTAGCAAGTACAAGTAGCTGCACTCAGTAGTTACCCAAAGGAACTGTTATGGATGCTGACTTCACTTAGAGAGAAAAAAGCATTTGCTGCCACATAGTTTTCAGCTCTTTCCATGGCACAGTCTCATCTTGCCCTGAAGCATCCATTTTGGTAGTCTCTGTACTAAAAGCTTTAAGTTGTTTCAAGTTAAAAGCAGCACTGGAGGAGCAGGATCAAGTGTTTTGACTTTGTGCTGTTAGCTTTAGTGCTCGGGTTTTCTCCAAAGATTCAGGTGAAGAAGACAGATCCTTGTGCTCTTCGTAGCCTGTGGAAATCAGAGGGAGTCTTCTTGCGGACTTCACTCAGTGTAAGATCTGCCAGGGAAGTTGTTTTATTTCCTTTTTTTAAGTTTTATAAGATTTATTTCATTTTTTTTCCCCACGCAGTCAGGGCAGGCCTCATGGACTTCTGCTGTTAAAGGATCAGGTTTTTGCTATCTTCTTAGCTGGAAGGTGCTCACCACACAGGAGTGTGACAATTCAATAAGCTCAGCTGCAAACACTGCTAATGCAAGAGTAAAGAGATAAATTTATTTTGGTAAGAAACAGCAACAAATCAAAGGTAGAGATGCTTAAATGCTACACATATTTTGATATAGAATTAACCACCCTCTGATATATTTCCATAGCAAGACAAAATATAAATAAATTTTCAAATGTCTGGTTAAGAACTTAAGAAGTTAATTTAGAAACTGAAATTTCTTCATCCATAAAAGTCTAACAAATTATAATTCTTTCAAGTGCTTTGGAGAATATTAAACATAAATCTGTTAATTTGCTAAAGATATGCTTCCTAGTATGTAATTAACAATTACAATATATATAATTCTGTAGATGTATAGATCTTAAAGTAAAACGTTATGACCAGCATTGCATCAAACCCTCAGCAT
Source organism: Erpornis zantholeuca (assembly GCA_013400515.1). Lineage (NCBI taxonomy): Eukaryota > Metazoa > Chordata > Aves > Passeriformes > Timaliidae > Erpornis > Erpornis zantholeuca. The sequence goes on from VZTN01021437.1 coordinate 31,455, forward strand.
CACATGGCCTGAAAAATGGCCTGGTCTTGACGTAGAGGGGCTGGCAGACTGAGTTCATCATATCCCTCACTGAAGCATTTCAATATTTAGCTATGTATTCCTTTACAAATGCTGGCTTTTTCCCAGTGTGAATTTCTTTGCCTCCAGCCTCCAGCTAATAGATTTGACTGTGCTATTTTCTGCTCAATTAAAGAACTGTTAAAAAACCATGTACTGTTATGTCAGCCCAGAGGGAGTCTGGCTACCAGAACATATGTTGAAATTCTGATGTGCCTTAGATCCCATTAACTTTTCCTATGGCATCTTTTTATGTGATAAAATCAAACTTCACATAATGAATGTTTCCAAAGTACCAAGGGCCAAGAAAATCCTACTGGGAAGGTAGAGACCCAACTGAGCTCTGCTGAGAGCAAGCTGAAACAGCAAAGAGCATACTGTTTCTGTATTTTGGGGGCACTACAGGTTGGACAAATTTAAAGCAGTGACAAAGGGCACTGCTCTTGTCCCTCTCCTATTCATTGAATAAATGAATGAAAAGTTGGTAAGTGGGTGAAATCCATTCCTTTGCAACATAAACACAAGTCAGCTTTCATTTGTAAGTTCTTTCCAACACTGAAATTTTGCTTTTGCTTACTAAGGTAAGTACAGATTGTCGCAATATATCACAATCCACATCTTCAAAGTCTAATAAAATCACAGAGGATTAAATATTATTCAGAAATCTCAGGCAACCAGAAAAGATAGGAAATAAACACTGAGTAAAATATATACAGAGAATTCTGCACTGTCTGTTTGGTACTCTCTTTAGCCCAGTATCTCTGGGATTAATCATTCCATGGGCATAGTATATATCTATGGGAAAACCAGATACAAGTATTGCTGTGTTTCTTTTGGCCAGAAATGCCAAAACGTGCATATACATAATACTTCTCCTCCTGTAAGTAATACAGGGACACAGTTATGTGAGTCATTAGAGATTTTCAAAATCAGCATGTTAGATTACTACATGATTGCTCTCACTTTTTGGACCTTCATGGCTGGTATTCAACAAATGAAGCATTTCCTTTAGTCATGTGTATTTACCTTTTCCTTTTGCCAAAATAACATTATTTAACACTCCTATTTCCTAATATTTTCATCATTAACATTCAGCCTTCGAAGACAGGTTTATAAAGTCTCAAAAAGGCTTTTCAAAATTATTTTTTCATAAAAAGGAATAGCAAAATATTGTGTTCATCTTCCAACAGCAAAGCACACTGCTAGGGTGTGCATTGACACTGTCTCTTATCTCTGTATTTTAAAATATGTGAACGCTTGAACAGCCTTCAAACTCACACACAGATATTACTTACTGCCATATTTTCAGAGTCTTTTTCTCCCCAATAATAGGCATTCCCTTAACTCTCCTTGCCATTGTCCCGTTCCACTATAAAAAGGGGAGCCAGAAAAGAGTTTTTTGATAGATTTTTGTGATGAAAAATTAAGCACAAAACTGGCAATATTATATCTGAGAACTATTTATTGAAATAAAAGGGAGATAGAAAAGACAGCAGAGAGGGGAAAAGAAGAGAGAGAGAGGGAAAGAAACAGAGGACAGGACAGCATTACCACAAGGAATTCTGAGCGCTCTGCCAGCGTCAGCTCAGCAGGCGAAGCGTACAAGCTGCATGGCTCCCCTGGCAGTCTGGGCGCGATTTCCAAAGAGCAGCAGGCTGCATGTCCCTTCTGGTGATGGAGAGCTGTGCTTACAGGTGTGCTCCTGGAGTGGCTGCAAGCTTTCAGAGTTGGGGTGGCAGCAGGCAGCAGTGGCTGTGGCTCGGGGAACGTGGCTGGGTACGAGCAGCAGTGGCGGTGGAGATCTTCACAATAACAAGGTAGTTCGCAGGGACGGTGACACAAGGCAAAGCAGGCACAGGCAGGAGGGCAGGACCACAATGAAGTGGGGAGGGGAAGGGGCCAAGCTGACCCTCCAAGCGACCCAAAGCAAAAGGACATCGTGATGTTCCGGCTAACTGCTTTTCATGTGCCCCCAAACTCCTCCCCCAACCCATCTTCGCAGGCTTGTCTTTGGCAGGGGGACAGGAGCTGCTCTCAGCCCAATCATGGAAGTTCTCTCTGCCCTCTTTGGCTGCCAGAGCAACACAGTTTCTTATAGGAATTNTGGCTGGGTACGAGCAGCAGTGGCGGTGGAGATCTTCACAATAACAAGGTAGTTCGCAGGGACGGTGACACAAGGCAAAGCAGGCACAGGCAGGAGGGCAGGACCACAATGAAGTGGGGAGGGGAAGGGGCCAAGCTGACCCTCCAAGCGACCCAAAGCAAAAGGACATCGTGATGTTCCGGCTAACTGCTTTTCATGTGCCCCCAAACTCCTCCCCCAACCCATCTTCGCAGGCTTGTCTTTGGCAGGGGGACAGGAGCTGCTCTCAGCCCAATCATGGAAGTTCTCTCTGCCCTCTTTGGCTGCCAGAGCAACACAGTTTCTTATAGGAATTTTCTTCACCTCATTTGCAACACATATTGACACATTTATGTATTGGTCCCTCTCAGCCATTCATATCAATCAATGCTTTTCCAGTTCATCTGCAACTAGTCAAAGGAGGACTTACTTTCTGGTTAAATATAATGCAGAAGATATCCACATGTTTATTGCAACACCCTGAAGTAAAATGTTGCACTGTTTTCGGTTTTTTAACTAGGCAGAGAACAGTGTAATGTCAAGCCTTGATAATGATAAATAAGTATGGTTCCAGTTCCACTTGCCCTCCAAAGACAGCACTTGAGTTGTCTTCTATTTTCTGATTACTCACTGAAAGTGAAAAGAAATGGCATGATCTAGAGATGAGAGAATAGAAACAGAAAAAGCAAATGCATTTCTGTTATTTTGAATTCCTGCCATTTCTTGATGCTTTTCTTCTCTCATTACCTGCTGTCAAGAAACAAAAGCCAAAAAACCAAAAAAGCCCAAAAAGATCAAAACAAAAGAAAAAAACACAAAAAACCAAACAAGCAAAGAAACACCCCAAAAACCAAACCACACAAAATAACATTATCTTTAAGGAAACAAAATCTCAACTAAAACATTGATTATGTTCTGCTTTCATACCATATAACCTCATATGTGTTGCCTGTACATAGTCCCTATAGGAGGAGGCAGAGTTAAGGAGTGCCTTCCTTCTTTACTACGTGGACTTAGGACAGCCTAAGCAAGAATTCAGGCCTTGATCTCTGAAATAGAAACATACAGGTCCCTATCAGTGATTCTGAAATCAAGCAGGAAATTTCTTGGATTATTGCATTGAGTGTCCCTCCCATTCAATACACAAATTATTAGAAATTGCTACACCAAAAAGTCTTTTCTCTCTCCCTCTCTCCTCTCCGCCCTTCCTTTCTGTTGTTCTTCACATACACAATTGGTACTTTTCACTTTCTTTTGTTTCTATTTACAATACAATTCTACATAGTTAATCTCAGATGTAGTGAAATAACCAACTTCCCACCATTTCCCTGGGAAGATTGTTTCAATGGCTAATTGTTCTCATTGCAAAATTTTTTCTTTATTCCAGTTGGAATCTCTCCAGAAGTAACTTGTAGCCATTACTCCTCGTCTTCTCCATGTGACTCCTTGTAAAAAGTGACTCTCCATCTTCTCTGTAGCCACACTTTAAATATTGGAACATGGGGATAAGGCCTCCCCTAATGCTTCAAGGCCCTTAAGGCTGAACAAACCCAGTTCCCTCAGCCATTCCTCACATGCCAGGCTTCCCAGCCCTGTGATTTTCTTTGTGGCCCTTCTCCGGACCCTCTCCAGCCTGTCCACATCTCTTTTGTACACCAAAAACTGAACATAGTATTCCAGGTGTGGCCTGAGAAGCACTGTGTGGGGTGGGATAAGGACTTCATCTCTGCTGGTGAATCCAGGAGCCACCCGGATCCTGTTCCCGTGCTGCAAGAGCACTCTGGTCACTCAGATGGAGCTGAGTCCACCAGATGCCCCAGACAGAGCTGTTCCCAAGCTGGGTAGATCGCAGCCTGTGCTGAGCTCCTGGATTATTCTTTCCCAGGAGCAAACCCTTACCCTTGTCCTCTGCTGAACTTCACAGTGTTCTCATCAGCCCACTGTTCCAGCTTATCCAGGTTTTTCAGCAGGGTGACTCTCCCTTCACAAGTGTCCACTTCCTTGCCTACTTTGCTAACATAATCAAACTTTATAGGGGTGCACTAGATCCCATCTTCAGATAAGTTTGCCAAGCACAGTTTGCCCTGGGTGAGTCTATGCCGGATTTTCCCAGTCATGTGCTTCACCTGACACCTGATAAGCCCCCAGGAGGATTTGTTCCTTAACTTTCCCAGGGGCTGAAGTAAGATGGTTGGGTCCATATTTTCCTAGGTCATCCTTAAAGCTCTTCTTGTATTCGGGGGTGACATGAGTCTTCTTCCAGTCTTCTGGGACATTCCTTGATCTCCACGACTTCTCAAAGATTATGGAGCATGGCCTCATGGTGACGTGATTCAGCTCTCTTGACCCCTCAAGTCAGAGCCCATTGAGGGGTCAAGCTCCAGCAACAGCTCACAGCTCAACTCTGCCTTCACTGACAGCAGGTCTGTGTTTGCCTCAGCCTGGATTTTTGTTCCTGACACCTGGGGCCCAGCAGTGCTGGTAAAGGCACATGAAGAACATGGTGAGAACCTCTACCTTTGAGTGACGAATTCAACTCTCCTGATAACAGCAGGCCAACATTTTGGAAGTTTTTTGTCCTTCTGTACAAAAAGAGGTGAAGTTCTTACCTGGGAAGGAATGGCAGATATATCTTTCACTTCTTTAGGCTCATAAGTATATCTGTTTAGTTTAATAAAATCAGTAAAATGACAATACAAGAATTAAGCTGATGACAGCATGACCAAATAAGTTCCTGTTGTCAGTCAAGCATCGGACAAGCTGTCTCAGACTAGAGGTCAACCTGCATCTGCCCTACCTGGGGTGCTGGTTCTCTTCCCACCAACTTAAGAAGCAGGGATATGAGAGGCTTGGAAGAAAAGTTCATGCTTTTCATGCTCTGATGCATAGTCATTGTCACTGATCTCACTTCTGCCATGTGAAATGCTGCTGGCAGTGAGACACACATTGATGCTGTGGGACAGCTACACCCTCCACACACTCCCTTGGCTTCTTCCATTCACTCTGCCTCCCATCAATTTAGACTCACTTGGAATGATTTTCTGCATGCGATTTTAAGCCTGCAAAGGTTTGCTGATGGACCCCTCCTCATCTGCAATGCCATCAGAAATCCCAGGGCAGACATCTGGAATCATGCTTGGACCCACAGGCCTCCCACAGTTGCCTGCTGAGAACTTGCATGGTCACTGTTTAATAGGGGTCTCACAAAATGCTTACCCCAAACAAGCTTGTTTTGTGTACTACTTAACAATGGGCTTAATCATGTGCCAAGAACAGGTTTTAAAAACTTTAATATAGTAGAGTAACTGTCACTGATAAACAGATAGTGTCAATATAGTCCCATCTGATAAAACTGCTATCCTTGTGCACCCTCTACCCAAGAAATGAGACAGAAGGAAGTGCTTATCTCTCTCCAGATATAAGGAACACAGAGTCCTAAATATTTTTCCTGCGTCACACCCAAGTTAGACACTTGACATAGACAAAAGTAAAAATATGAATATTTCTAAATGTACAGGCTAAATTTTGAAAAAGTGATCCTCATCCTTGGAAGTGGAAATGCTGATGTCTGATGAGTTATGTATCCTGAAAGGGAACTGATGCATTTGAACACTTTACATTTCTGTGAGCTAAGTGGCAAAGGACTACTCAGCAGCAAGCTGTCTTTCATAAGAACACTTGTTCCATTTTCTCCTTCTATGCGTGCTAGTAATTTGCATTACTCTGGAGATGAAGGTAGACTTCACAGTGCTCTGGACTTCAAGCCATGCACTGCTTTACTAAGTGTCTGTATTCTAATCTTCTGATGTAATTAAGAATCTTCCTGTAAGGAGACTTCTGCTCAAACTTTTTTAGTCCTTCCTGATGTTTCCATGTCTCTGACAAGCTGTTTCCCTCCCTTTAAATTAAGTGTAAGTCCTTCTTTAAATCCTATCAAATAAAACAATTCATTGTTACCAAATGAGACTTTTATGCTGAGCAACACTGAGAATAAAGGCTGGTCTCAGAAGTCATGTATGTTTGAAGCTATGAACATCTTAGGTATCCTGAAAGGGTGAAACCAAACTGGATGGAAAGATTACCTTATGTATAGAGAAAATCTTTAACATGGGTAACAACATAATTTTTTCTCAGAAAGGACGGTTCATATTTGCCACTGTAGCTGATTTTCAGCATATCTTGTCTGGAGGCTCTATTATATTGCTCATTTAGTTTGTACTGACTGATTTTTCATCCATATTATATAAACTTATAAGCATGCTGGAGATTAAAACAGTGATTGACACATCATTACATTAATTTGCTTATACTGGTGGCATAAAGAAAGTTCTCAGAACCTGAAGGCATCTTTAGAAGTTTTATTAAATGCCTTTCATGATTCTTCAGGAATTATGTGTCACTCAGTATCATACTAAGCAATACTCTTACAGAGTTCTAGAATCCTTATCATTCTTGCTCTTGTCATAGTAAGATTTAGTCATTTTACATAAAGATATTAATTTTATCAGAGAGAAAAGGGCCAGGCCTGACCACATTATACTGACTCTTGGGAGACAAAGCATTCTTCGGAGAGCTAAAGGTTCAGATAGGTTTTAGAAGCGTTTTAATCACCAAATTCTTTATCTACAATGAATTTTGGACACAACCGAGATGAAAAGTCCTGGTGTCCTAGAAGGGGAAAAACTAAAGGTAAAAAGACTATTTTGAGCAGGACTAGTTAGGCTGAGAGCATTGACAGACAGCGAGGCACTTCAAAATGCTTCATTATCGTTGCAGCTCTTCAGAGCTGTGGGACAAAAAAGCTCTCAGGAATTGCAGAGACACTCTGGGTGGCCATTGCAAAGCTTTACTAAATTGTACCTTCAGGATTTCTCTGGCCTGTTGGGGCAGGAAGCGATTCCAGTATTCCCGATCCCTGTAGACCATCCCAGAAGGAGACATGGCAGCACTTCAATCCCCTGCTAACCTAGGTTTTTCTTCCAGTAAAAATCTGTGCTCATGAACCGAGGACTGCAGTGGGCTGCTGTGTGCCTCGTTCAGTGGGGTAGGTGTGCAGAGCGCACTTTGGGGCATGTGTTTCTCATAGTGAACATTTCGTTTGAGTGTGCCCCTTCCATAGAGCAGACATGTCTTCATTTCTTAGAGAAAATATGTCTCTTGATTCAATCATTTCCCACGAGGAGATTCAAAATTACTTTCCACATAATTTCCAGCCTTTGCTCTTGGTGTCTGTAAACTGCTTCCTGAGCAGTCTATGGAGAGTATAGAGCAAAGATTACAAAATTAATTGTAATTAAATTAAAATAGAGTGTGGCATTTGTTTTTTCCAGGACTTACAGCATGCAGAAAATAAATTTAACGTAAGAGAGGTCTAGATATAGAGTAGTTAATCTCTGCACCTCTGACTTGTCAGTGGTTAATTCCAGGCTGCTCTTGGTCAGCAATTTGCCATCACTACTAGTACAATGCACTTCTTCATGCAAGGGCTATTTATTTGTTCTCTTCCCTCCCTTGGCAAAGGAGCCTTGTCAGAAGAATCAGGTTACAGAATAAAAAGTCCTGTCTGTGAGGAAGCTGCTTTATCTGTATAATTTTACCTTTCATAAGCATTCAGGAGAATGCTATTGCATGCACATATGAAGGGACTTCTTAACATTTATATTTCTTATTTCTACTTGAAGAAAGGAGAAAAGCTTTTGCAACTCATCTGGTAACTGTTGTTTGGACTGAAGCAGATACTTAGCTTAGATAAGATACAAGCCTTAGACTTGTGCAGTAAAACAAAACAAATCCCATGATAATTAAGAGCTCCCTTATAGTATGGACCTAGTTAACACTGATTCATTACACTTATGTTAATAGGAAATATTGCTCAGAGTACTGTGTATTTGAATAGCATATGGACCTTGCAATCACATCAAATGTATTCAAGCTGATCTTCATTTAAGGCCTAATTTTTGATACTATTTCCTATCTTGTTGTGAATAGTGAAAGTGTAGTTGAATCTATCTTTTAACTTACAAAAGATAAGACAAGCTGGACTGGATTTCACCAGCCCCTTTCCACTAACCCCTAGCCTGAGGAGAGAGTCAGCTCTACTTTAAATATCTCTGACTGGGAACAGTTCAATCCTTTCTTAAAGTCCTACAGAAAGGGAATTTAGTATGAGAATATGAGAAGCACTAAAGATGTTAAAATTAAAGTAACTGACATTTATTATTTCCTATCTGACATCAAATATTTCTGCTTTGTCAAAGTAAGAAATTAGATTTCAATACAGTTTGTTCTAGAAAAAGTCAACTCATAGAAGATGTTTGTTGTTCATCTTCCTAATAAATTTTAGCTGCCTGCAAATAAACAGCCTGTTTGCTTCAGTATTTTTTCAGGAGCTGAAGCTAAGGCTACCATTCAATAACTCTCAGGTTCTGCTGTTTTCCTTCCAAAGAAAGGCCTGCTGTTGTCTTTTCTAGTGATGCAGTATGCTCCCTGTACTCTGTAAGGTCTCACAGATAAGCACAAAAAGGCTGAGACTACACTGATTAGTTCTTTAGTATCTCAGTATTTCACCAAGCCCAGCCAATGAGTAAATGGTTCATTACCAGAGGGTGAGCTTTTAACTATTTCACTGGTTATCAGTGTCTGCTGTGCTGCAGCTAACCTTTTAACAGAGGTCAGATGCAAAAAGTGTTTGAACATTTTACCCTTTTCTGTGTTATCTGTCAAAACCCTACTGAATCTGATGAACAGCAGAATAATTTTTGCTTGCTCTGCCTTTTATTGGCAGCATCCCTTAGAGATGCTTTTTCCTATATATGACATTCCTTGCAAGCTTTATTTTATTCTTCATAGTCTTTCTGATTTTGCTGCTACAGTTTCATCTCTATACTTTTTAAATATCCAGAAATCTGCATTACTTCCCATTGCAGAATTATCTTGGGTTTGAGGTCAATGAAGAGTGCAGGATTTAGCCACATCAATCTATTTTCCCCTACTTCAGCTGGGAAGTCAGCTTACATGACTCCTTACTGTTCACTGGAGGAACTGCCAGTTCTCTTTCCCCCTCACACCATTTCCCAGAAAATCTAGAAATTCACTGAAGGTTTGGTTTGGGGAGATGCAATAAAGTAAATTAGTACTTCAGAGCTGCCAAAGGAAGGAAAGACCATCTCTTTCCTCTGGCTATACACTCTTGTTATGGATCTTGTGCCAGCTCTGGCAGCTGTTCAGCCCTGAAGTACTGAATAAGCCAGCAGGAAATTGGGTTAGTTTTCTGAGGTTTTGCTGAGTTGAACTGAGTTATGAAGGAATCTGAATGGGTAGGTTGAGTATCCAGGGATGGAGTGAAGAGAGTATGGGAAGGTGAGAACTGGAGAGGACAACATATGTTGGGAGGTGAGAAATGTGAGAAGGCAGCCATTATGCCATTGAACAATGGTATGAGTTGACTTAAGTCATCTTTGCAATGTTCCTAGTCTTCTTCCTAAGAGAGGGAAAGTGCAGGTTAGGCAGAAGTGAACTAATTTAACTTTTTTAATTAGCCAGGTTTTATAAGTAAACATAGCAGTGTGGGTAATCTGCAGCTCTTTCCTATTTTTACCTTATCTTACCAGCTGAAAGCAGTCTTACAATTTTTCATTTATTTATATGCAATTACTCTTCTGTGAACCTCAGTTTTAATATCTAAAATTGTTGTCTGCTCTTCTACAGTGGTGTTCATCAATAAGGCCACTGTTGCATCCTCTGCTCTCCTCAATAATAGCAAGTATTACTGATAACAGCTGAGAAGAAATAATCATGAAGAAATAAGATAATTTTTCTAATTGTTCCACCTGAAGAAAATTAATTACTTGTATTCATTCCAGGGCAATGGAAATGACACTATACAACACTACATCTTCGTTTGTATCACAAAAAAATTGCAGAATGGAAAAGCTTTAGTAAAGATTCCTTCAAATGACTTTGTACTGAAAGACAATCCTGATTTGGCTGTATGAAAAAAAGTCAACAAAATTAATCTCTTTTAATATCCATCATGTTTCTAACAGAATTTATGAATACTGAATCTACTGAACACTGTGAACTAGTTCAGCACAGCACAAAAACCAAAGACAAATATGTTCACTTTAAGGTAACCACATCACTGAAAGATAAACAGACCCAGGAAAGAAAAGATTTTTTTCTTAGCGAGAAGAGGATGAATAATATAAAGATGAAATATTTGCTATCTGGGACAACTCTTATTATCTCAAAAGAGTTTCTGATAAAAACAGTCTCAGACTGTCCTTTTGTATGTCAGCTTAGATGTATCGTGTCAATCGGAAATGTGACTAATTTCTGGTGCCACTGTCCTAAATTATTTTAAGGTCTCTGTTTATCTTAGCCTTGTAAATACACTTTTTAATACAAACATACTTTGCTATATCTTACGTATAACTGATACAAAGGAGATTCTGTTTGTATGTGAAAAGCAAAGAGATAAAAACATCCTTTGTATTACTCATGTACGGAGTTTAGGCCCCCTCTATGATCATGAATGAAAAAAAAAAAAAGCAACACTCCTAAAGACCCAAACAGCTAACTCAGATTAACTCTGTATAACATTAACAACAACACCTGCTTATAAGGGATTCTGTTAAGAATTACACCACTGTGCTGGCTAATTTATTAATACATGAATGGAGTAAAGAGATTAAAATATCCTTTTAAGCAGTGACAGATAATAAAAGCTAGTTTACTTGTGTAGAACAGTATCATAAGACTAGAGTTTGTCAATTAATTTTAAAAAAAGGCTCTGAGTTTTCTTAAATGTTCAACTGTTCATTGAAGTGTTGAATATCATTCTGTAAATAAAACCCAAAGAAGAAAAACAATAGTGGGAAATAAAACCCAAACTCTATCACAAACATCTACAAGTGAGTCAAAAAAACCTTTTCCTGCAGCCACCAGAGATCCATGTCTGGGATCTTGTTCTGTGATTAGACTTAAAGTAATATTAATTGATTGTGAATGGTCCTTGGCCTGATTTGTTAGAGCTAAACTAGTCTAAACAATAGAGCAGTTCCTTTGTAATACTAAGTCTGTAATATACAAGCAAAGGAAGATTTGAAATTAGGAATAAATCCCTCCAATTTGACCTGCCTTCACACAAAAGGAACTCATCCATAACCATGTTTGTGTATTCTGCATGTTATGACATCCTATCAGTATAATCTAATTAACATTGTCTCAAATTTCATAGGATTATTGTTTAAAATGAAAAAAAAAAAAAAAGCTTGGACAAGCAGACAAACTATTAATGAAAACATCAAAGGATTTTGTAACAAATTAAACATGGTAAGATCAGACCTGGAATTATGTTTATAGTCTATTTACAGGGATTTGCAATATATAAATTTCACAAAGGACTTTCTTGGGCCTCCTATTATAGGTACCCTTTGTTCTTCTGTTCTTCTGTTTGTTTGTCATTGTTGTACTGTCAAAACAGCCATGTGTTTGAGGTGAAGCTAGTCATTCAAAGTTTGCACAGGTGGGTGCAAGAGATTCTCATCTGCTCAATCTGAGACAGCATATAGAAGAAAATAACTTGATGCAAACTTTTACTAGTGATCTTAATCATATTTTGCATAGAAATTTAGACTATGATATGGTTTTATTTTTGTTTTGGTGGCAGGAAAGTCTAGAGATAATAAAAACACCAAGTGCAGCCAAAGCTTTTCCACTTAGAGAGTTTTGTAACAGGGAAAGCAGCCAGAAGGATGAAGCACCATAGCCCCAACAATTTCAGCCTCTTGACAGAAGCATCAAAGAGCGATTAAAATACAGCCATAACTGCTATCTAGGAAAAAAAGAAATTCAATATGTTACTGTTACATATATATCCCTAGTACATCAATTAGATAATAAGAAAAATAAGGAACATATTTTTTCCTTTGGTATTTTTTAGACTTTCTCTTATGGCTATGATGTTTTTGTATACATTTTTCACTCTGTCTGCCTTAAAAGAGAATACCTGGAAGAATTCATTATTCACCAGTGAACAAAAAATTGTGATGTATTATTTAAGGAAACATGTTTTTTGTCTCTTTGTGTGTTGACTCTTCTCCATACATTTTAGTAATTTTCTGATCACTGCAACAAATCTTTCTTGCTAATATCTTTTCAAATGCAAAGGAGTTTGTAAAACTCAACAGCCTCATTTGGGGGGAAATTCTTCTGTATTTGTCCCAAAGACCCAGCAAAAATACTTTAGACTTCTGAAATCTTCACTTTAAAATTATCCTTCACATGGTATTGTCAGCAGCAATCAGACATTAAGAAAATATGTCTTCAAGCCATGGCCAGTCAAAACAATATTCCAAGGTTCAGTGAAATTTTGCTATCATAGGGCTGAGACAGCTAAATAGAAGAGGTTGCTGATATTTGGTTTTGAACTAAAAAAAACACCCACAGTTTTATATAGTCATCTCTTTATTTATACTGTCAAAGTAAATTCAACTCTTCCTAAAAGGACCTTTGCAGTCAGACTGTCAGGGCAGCAGCACATGATGTGATACCCTGTACTTGCACAAACTTGCTTATGAAGGGGCTGCAGCCCTTCAGTCCCAGAAGCTCACATCCACACTCGGTACATTAGGCAACTTCGTATCCTAATTAAATCTGGGTGTAAATTATTTTTCAAATGCATAGGAAGGAGGCAGAGTGTCAGAAAATTAGGACTAGCTGATTGTTATTTTTCAGCCTGAAAACACATGGGTTTTGTATGTCAGGCGGGATACTGCTAAAGAAGGTAACGAACACTGCAGAAAGGCTAGCTGTTGTGACACAGAATATCACAGCAGTTAGCTTAACCAGGAAACCATGAATTAGCAGAAGCTGTTTTGAGGACACGTAAACAGTCTCAATTATTCCAATTCAGCATGTTTTTAAAGATGCTGCATATTGTATGTGGTAGGACAACACCAGTTATTTCAGGTTAGGGTCACTTAGCAATTTTTTGTGATATTCATTTACAGTAATATTTGTCACTTACTGATCTCTCTCATAGTTGACTTGAATTTTGGTATGAGGTTACCTGCATGTAATCTGATTTTATATATTATTCATAAATAATATATTGCTCTTTATAATATTATAAATGAAATCTAATGTAATGTGACTCCTAGTTTCTGAAGGTGGAAACTGAAACAAAGAGGAGGTAGTTAGCTCACATCTGAAGATCTGCTGAAATGTCTGAAGTGTCATGACAGCACACTTCTTGTGTCACACTAAGAGTGAGCTTCTTGTCCTGGGTCTTGAAGAATGATGCTTTTATTTCTTGAAATATGTGAGGTCTGACCTCATTTGTCATCTGGTATCCAGAGGTAGGATCTAGGATAGGAAGGCTCTGCAGAGGGATCTGGACAGGCTGGATCAATGGGCCAAGGCCAGTGGTGTGAGCTTCAACAAGGCCCAGAGCCAGGTCCTGCCCTTGGGTCACAACAACCCCAGGCAGCTCCACAGGGGCAGAGTGCAAAGCTGCCTGGCAGAAAAGGACCTGGGGGTGCTGGTGACAGTGCCTGAAAAGAGCCAGCTGTACCCAGATGACCCAGAAAGCCTGCCCAAGGCATCCTGGCCTGGATCAGCAATAGTGTGGCCAGTAATGCCATGATGATTTTTTGCCTTTTCTTTTTATATACCTTCTTTGTATTCTCAGTATTTTTAACATACATACTTATAATTAAGCCAAATATCTTAACACAGTCCTGGTATTCTGCTAAGCCAGAAGACCAAACATCCTAAAGGCCTCACACTTGAGGGCCAGAAAGCCTTACACTATCTTGAAAAACCAAGACCCTCTCTCTAAAACATATTTTGTAAACTAGACTCAAGCCCCATCTGAGAAGAAATACTTTAGAATAGAGACATATCACACTATTCATTTAAGCTCCTCATTAGAGAATCTGTCAGATATACTAATTTACAAAGTCTATAAAATTGTATACGCGATATATGAAGTGTGTGCATTTCAGCACATTCCACCTTGACAATATGTTGCACCATAAAAATCCTTATTAAATACACAGGTAAAAAACATTTTATTCCTTAACCATGTCTGGCTCTTAATTCTAAGACCAGAGAAAAATGCATCACCAGCAGGAGCAGGGCAGGAATTGTCCCCCTGTACTGGGCAGAGGTGAGGTCACACCTCGAGTGCTGTGTCCAGTTCTGGGCCCCTCACTGCAAGAAAGACATTGAGGTGCTGGAGTGAGTCCAGAGAAGGGAATGGAGCTGGGGAAGGGTCTGGAGCACAAGTCCTGAGGGAGCTGGGGGTATTTAGCCTGGAGAAAAGGAGGCTCAGAAGATACTTTACAGCCCTTGACAATGGCCTGAAGGCAGAGTGTAGCAAGGTGGTGGCTGGCCTCTTCTTCCAGACAACCAGTGACAGGACAAGAGGAAATGGCCTCAAGTTGTTCCAGGTGAGGTTCAGGTTGGACATGAGAAAAAGTTTCTTTAGAGAAAGGTCTGTCAAGCCCTGGACTCCTCAGGCAGGTGGTGAATTCATTAACATCTGCAGGTATTTAAGGAAAGTCTGCCTAGTTGACAAGGTGGTGATTGGTCAAGGGTTGGACTCAATGACATTGCAGGTCTTTTCCAACCTAAATTATTTTGTTATTATGTGATCTCTCAACACAAACTAACAAGGCAGAGCCATGTCTTCAGAATATGAAGAATTCATCTTCCTGAATTTTCTGGGATGTTGGGGAAAAAAAAAATCACTGCAGCAGAACCACAAGTATAAGTATCAGGCTCTGCAAGATAGTATGGTGGTTTACCAGCAGTTCAGCTATATCTCGGGACCCTTGCATATCAAGATATATTCTGTTGTATCACAGAAGTATGTACTAGAAACAAGTACAAATACAACTGTCAGCACCAATATAGTGCAAAAATGCAATCCAAAGCCTGAACATGGCCCTCAACCTACGAATAACCCCAGAGACATGAGAAAAACTGGTAAGGTGGTGTGATTTGTCCCTTCTTCTCTGAAGATCCTGGGCCTGACATCTGGGTAGAAGTCACCAAGTTCCTGGCTGGTGGTGGGGTGGGGTGGCTAGAACACTCCAGCCTGGACACCTGACAGAAGAGTTTATGTAAAAACCCTTTTCCTGCCTGTACAGTCACACAAAAGTTAAAGACCTCACTTGGGCCATGTATTAAGGTTTCATAGAATAAAAAAGCAACCTCCAAGCCCAGAGCAGAGATCAGAACCAGGGTGTTTAAATGGATGTTTCCACACAAGTTTATGGTAGTCTCAAATCACAGAAGAGACCAATTCACTGCTACTAGAAGCATGCCCTCTCCATTACTAAGCACAGAAAAGCCTGGAAGGAATAGGCAAGGATATTTTACTGTGCTCTATTTGACCGTTACTATGCTATTACCTTGATAATTACTTCACTAAATGTAAAAACAGCATTTGCCTTGCAAGTCCTTTTCCTGTTGTAATTATATTCCTGCCTACCATTTTCAGCAAAGAAAGGAAACAAGTACTGCAGATGTAATTAATCTTAAAACCTGAAAGTCCGTAAGAGAAAGAAATATCATACACAAAGAATTGTTAAAGTACTGTCCTCAAGTCAATGAGGACACTGAGACCTTCAAAAGGACATTCAAAGAGAACCCATATTAGTAAAGCTAAAAATGGTTGTCCAGGCTAAGGCTGAAGGACACAAGATGTTGCCATCTTCTTTTAAAACTGAAAATGTCATATTGCTGAAAATAAAAATGATCCAAGGAAAGTTAACAATTTTATTAATATTAATCCATCACATATGGAAAAGAAAGACGACAGAAAGTTGCCAGAACTTATGGGATAAATGAAAATGTTCAGTTTCATTACAGTTGATGTACAATTGATCCAAGTACTAAATTTAATTGAAAATAATAATAATGATAATTATGAAATATGGAGTAGTATACCAGGTCAGCTCTAGCACAACGATAGTTCTAAGTAGTAGTCCTTCAGATCTGGGGAATTGAGCATGTAATAGAAAGCAACCTTTCTGTGACAGCATTACAATCAAAGAATATGGTGTCTTAAAAACATGTATGTCCTCTTGGTTCTACTCTGGTCCATAATGCTGCCTGCTTGCTTAGATCAGCACCTCTTGTAGTCACTGTAACCATTTCCTGTACAGCTGGAAGGTAAAAAGAGGTTTGAATGCACATACCAATTGAGGTAGAACAGATTGAATCTCATCCTGCTGTCAGCCACCAAACAACAAGGCAAAGAAAACATTTACACACCAACATTTATAGATCAAAGAAAAACAAGTGATGAGTGGTGGGGATGTAAATCAGTGTAAGACAGATATAATCATCGCAGTTCTTTGGTTGTTATAAATTCATCCCATAAAGCCTAGGAAAGGGAATCCTGGGTAAATAAGATGTTCAGCCTGCCTGGAATTGTCTGTCACTTCTGAGAGAAATGCAGCTGAGGGTCAAAGCATATTAAATAATTTTCCTCTGGAGTGTCTTTCAACAGCAATGCTGATAGAGCCATTTGTGATGAAGTTTCTTATGGGGAAGTTACAAATAAACATTAAAAGACTGAAATTTTCTCTTCCATTTTATTGAGTACCCAGAAGATTGGGCAATTGTTGGGGCTCAGGGGTCCACAAAATTGTGTTTGGAATATCCTGATGATGGAATTTAAACCATAAATAAAAATTACTGATATTTGGATTTTTTGAACAGTCTAATTGAAAGCACCAGAAGGAACCTTCTGGTGACATATCAATATTTCCACAGTCGGTGAAAATCAGAGTCAGAAATTCTAGTAAAAAATTAGTATAAGTAATTTTTTTTCTTTGCATATCTACAACGTAGGTGCAGAAGTCAATATGTAAGAATAATAAAAAAGGAATGCATATGTAATTTTGAAAACACCATGTTTTATCTATTGGTTTGGTTTGCTTTTTATTTATTTTTTCCTTTATTTTTTCCTATTTGAATGCCAAAAAGATATACCAAGGTATGGAGTGTTCATTTTTACTGTCTTTCACTGAAGGCTGCATGAGAATGGAGAGGAGTTCTGGCAGGAATTTTTCCCTGGTAGCAACCAGTGGTACCTAAGTTTGGAAACGTTATGGTTGTTTTAAAAACTACCCAGACAGAAAAGCAAACACAGAATAGTGGTAAGCAAATAAGAAAATAAACAAAGATAAAAGAAAATAAATATTTTTTTACATTAGAAAATGTCATAATGGAATATACTTATAGCAAAATATTAGTAGATCAAGACATCTGAGGAGCAAACATGTCACACTGTGTAGTAGTAAGATATATAGAGATAGTCTGGGAAAAAAAGGGAACAATTTATCAGGTTGGTTGTACAGTGAATAATAACATATTTGTAATAAAGTAGGAATTACAGAATATAAGTGTTCATAAAATTTCTTCATGACAGAAAACGGTTATAATAATTCTGACTCATTTTGCACTAAAAAAATTTTAAAAAGACAATCAGGAAAGATGTGGGGAGAGGGAATGATGCAAGGGCACTTTCCTTAAAGCCTGAGAAGCCCAATGCAAAGGCAAATAACTTTGCTCATTTGTACATGTGTTTGGTACACCAAGAGAAACCAAAGACACCTAAGGTACTCAGGGGTCTGCTCTGAATCACAGAATCTAGATTAAACTATTCAGACCCTTGGAAAAGACCTTTGCAGGCTGCAGGTAATAGACTGTGGTGAGACAAGGAAGACACTTCTAGAATCTCCCAACATAAAAATCAAGATGTATGTTGTATGAAAAAGAGACAGAGGCTGAAATGCACTTTAAACTTTATATCAGCTAACTCCTCAGCTGATAGACAGAAGTAGGAATAAAGTTTCACTATCATAAAATATGGTCTCATGAAAATTCTATTTTACAAAGTCGTTCTTTCCTTTCTTCCTCAAAACAACTTAATTTTAGTTATCTTCACATTTCAGCCCCTCCAAATGATTTTTTCATTGTGCTTTTAAAGTTTAAAACAAGATCTGTCAAAACCAGCATGAGTTTTCAACTGCAGAAAATCCAAAATGCATTATAATAATTTTTACGAATTTATACTGGAATTCTTTAAAAGTTCACCTGTGTGTCTAAATGGTGATAAACTATGCATGTCATTGACATTTGACTGCATCTGGATGAATACACTTATGACTGGAGAAAAGAGCTATGTTCTACTTCAACTCAAGTCCCACCACTGCTCCTAATGGGAGCTGGCTGTGGTCAGATTGACAGGATTGAGTTCATCTCCATCCCTATATCATGAAGGAAATGGAAGAAAGGAACAGCCTGACAGTCTGTTGCACTTCTTCTAGGAGTCAAACTGACACAATTTTTTAAAGGGCAAAGAAACTGTGTTTAATTCTTTGTCCTGTTCTGGGTTTGTATGAACCGGCTCTCACTTTCGCAAGGCAGTGGTTTGCAACACTCAGAATACAAGTATTGGTCATCAGATTCTTCCAGCACTTTAATTATTTTTCCTCAGTTCAGCAGATCTGCACTGGGCTCACTGATGAGTCTTCCTTTTGCTTCTCTAAAATGTATCAATTTCTTCATCCTTTCCCTCATGCTAAAGGCTCAGATTTTGTTGAGTTTCTTTAATGGAGAGGACAAGCTAAACCAAGGCCTACCATAGACTCAGCTGCATGATCATGGGAGTGCATCCCTCCTTCTGGATACACCAAGTCATTCCCTGCTTTCCATCATACTCTTTTTTTTTTTTTTTTTTTTTTTTTTAAGTGGGCCTACAGTAATATTCAGTGACTCTGATAGATGATGTGTCTTCACTTGATTTAAGTCTTTGGGGACATAAATTTGTACTGCTAGCATACACAGTGCTGGGGCTGAGGAAGACATAGATGCCAGTCATCTGCTTGGCTATATTCTCTTACAGGGATAGAGTTTTCCTGCTCTGGAAACTTACCAAGACTATTTAGTGTATATTAATTTTTTATTGCACGATATCTCTGTGCTTTATTGTACAGAAAGAGTCATATCCTTTTCTTGTCCTTCAGCTGCCTCCATCTGTCCTGGAAATTGTGCCAACACAGGACAAAAGTCAGTGGGACTAAAGTGAGTATTGAAGTTAAAGTCGTTAAAACAGCTGGAGAAATCTGCATGCTTGAGCATTCACAGCCAGTAGCCCTGAGGGATCCTGGCAGGTGGAAAAGGGCCAGAAGAGCCTCCTGGAGAATCTTGCACTACAGCTATGCTCACATCTATTTATTTTAATTAAGTAAAGACAATCTATATTTTTGTAGTCTGCATAATGGTATTCTGGCATTCTTCTAAAGTACTAACATGATTTAGATGTTAGTCAATATAAGACTGAATAAACCAGTGGCAGACTATGGTGCAGAAATGACTGCACCCAGTGAATGCCTGTGTAAATCCTGGGATAATTTGAGACCATTTTTAAAATATCATCTGTGCAAGATTTTTTTATGTAATTTTTCCTATTATTAGCTAGTGAAATTTGATTGAACATGATGAAATCAGGGTAAGGAGGTTTTAATCCAGTCATCCAGGGAGCTCTGTGTGCCCTTTCTTCTCCTTTTTGCAACACCTCTGTGCTATGACTGGGGCAGAATAATCAGTGCGTGCCCCATTTTTCACTAATGTGAGTGTTATGTTATCTTTTATGTAGCATATATCAAAAAACATGTTACCTTCATGCACCGCCTGTCAGATCCTGTACTCAAACTGCATCAAATTTTCATTGAATATTGAAGCGGCTAATTGTGAAAAATAAAACTGGTCATTTCCCACTTACTGAGAAAGTATACAGTCTTCTCTAGTTCTACTATATCTTAGAGGAAACATAATTGTACACTAGAAAATTAGTTTTACTGTATCTTTCCTTTCCGCAAGCATTTGCAGGCCATAGTTTGAAGTCAACAATGCTGGTGAAGCCTTGGCTTTTACAAAAACAATTATGCATAGAAGTAAGAGAAACCCAAATATTTTGCTCAGACTAATTGGTATATATTCCACAAAAAACTGAAGAAATTTCAATGTTCTCATAACATATTATATAAGGCTGGAAATATATTTTCTGTTAGTCTAAAAAATGATCTGGTTAAAAACCAAAAAGTATGCACTGGAATTATTTGTCGTGAATCTGCTTATATATTCAGATGCAACCTACCTGAAGCAATGTGAAAGCTTGCTTTACTGAGTACTGGAAGCCTTTCATTTTAATTCTTCAAGAATGGCATTACATTTTGGAATGCACTAATTATTACAAACATACTTTACTAATAAAGCCATTACAATGAAGCAGATTCACAACCTTACTCAAAAGAATGATATTCACGAATCGTATCATCCAGTAGAAGGAATATATAAGCCTGAAAACTACACAAGCATCAGGTTTTCAAAGAGACATAAGCCACTTTTCTGTTCTATGGACTATATCAAAGTAAAATTTTCTTGACATTTTCACCATTAAATAGTTCATACAGTTAGTGTGTAAAGTAGTATGACATAAAAACATAAAATTACTGAATAATTAATTTTGATCCCAATAAGATAATGCTGGTTTTTTAATTTCATTTTTCACATACATTTTTCAATTACAGCACAAATAAATATTTTAAGAACTGGATGTCCTCCATTCCTCAACAATTCTAGATCAATTCCTGTGGAAATCCATGAAAAGTGTTAATACTTTGCCTGCCTAATTATTACTGTAGTAATAAGTTTGTAATCTCTTGGGATCCAGACACAGAAGCTTATTAAATAAGCTTTCTTGCTGAAAAAGCTTATAAATGCCACACTTCCCTGTTTGTCAACAGTGGTAGGTATTTCAACACTTAGTAAACTGGGGAAGGATGTCAGCTTGATGTTTAGAAAAGGATTACCATGTATCTAAAGTGAGCTATCTTTTGAATTCTTGTCAAAACAAACAAAAAACTCTTATACTTTGAAGTGTCAGCAAAAAGGTGCTATCACACATCTAGAAAAATTGTTTTGCAGAGAAAACTAAGTATCTTGATTCACTAAAATCACAAATAGTTCTTAACATACTTAAAAATATGTCTATTAAGAAGTCCAGTCAACTCAGTGCAGTTACTCACATGCTTGAGGTTAAGCAAGGAACAATAAACACAGCTTTTTTTCCATCTGTATGATCTTCGTGGTGATTGAATGGATGACACGATGACTGCATTGTGGTTCAGGGAGATGGAGCATGTTACACTTACATTCAATTAGCACAGAACTAATTAATCTGGCCAGCCAACATGCTTCACTAAAGTAAGGAAAAGTTACACCAAAACTGTCCATGTCAGTCCTTACCAAAAAGCATCAGAAGCAGGCATGTGGCCTCACCCCACGTCCCTTAAACCTGTGTTCTCCTCTGTCCTGCCACACTGAACACTTACACCAACCTTGTGCTGACCATCATGCAAGACATCAGTGTGAGGAGATTAAAATCTTTCTTTCCAGACATAAAATAGAGGAGTGGAATTCAGAAACTCATAGACTGATGTTGCACTAGCATTCAAGGGAAGCTTGAGATGAAACATTAGGAAAAAGCAAACTTACTGGAGGAGTGCACACACAGACATGCACGCACTATGTGTTCCTTTTTCCCTGACCAAAACCCAGTTGTGCTCACTGCCTAGGGCAGGTGTGTTCTGGTAACCATTCCCACTCCTGGGCTGTAGCAGGCAAACACCCATCTAGCGCTTGCCACGGAGTGGGTGTATTTCCCTGCCCAGGACAGTGAGCTGGAGGGCGGATCGGTGGGTGGCACCGAGGTCTAAGCACATCCTACTGGGTGTCACCCTAGCCTCGACTACCTCCCCTTGTTCCGTATTGCTCGGTTACCCACTGGATCTCCCTTGTAACTCCCGCCTCCCTACCCTGTGCATTGGTCCTTTCCAAACTGTATCCTCCCCTTCGCCCCTACCCCGTTGGTTATTCCCTTTCCTCCGCCCCCGCTTAAAATCCCCTGCACACCAACTCTAGGGGTGTTGGGGTGTCTTCCCCTTCTGGAAGTGTCAGTGTTTTGGAACTCAGGCCAATGGTCCCTCTCTGTTCTTTGCCTCCGAGGGCGCAAACCTTTACCATCAACTTCTTGTTGTGCCTCCTCTGAGGAGCAGCCAGCAAGTGGTGACACCTGCCCCAGGAGCACCCAGCCCAAGGCGTTCCTCAGTACCTGGACGTTTTTTGGAAGTACGCTGTGTCCCCTCGGGCTGAGGGCACGAGCAGGGGGAGCAGCAGCACAGGTGGGCACCCCTGGGCTTCCTACAGGCTCCAGCTGGGGCATACACACAAGGTAGTTCGAGGGAAGATCCTTAGTTTTGTCTTCTATTTCTTTAATGTGAAGCAAAACTACTGAATCTCTATCAACTTGCTTCTAAGTTTTCAATAAATGAACATTTCCTAAAACCTGTTAATATGTGATTTTTTGCAAGGTGTAATAGAAGGTATCTGGATCCATCTCAAAACAGATTTCTGGGGCATTTCTGAGCTGCAGGCTACCAATACAATGCTGCAGTCTACAAGTAAAAGTAACAACTTTAACAAACAGCTTTTATTCTTTCTATACCAAGCCTGACATAAATAATTGGAAAAACTAATTGAAGACACCTGACCTCCAGAAAACTGATGTTGCTGTGGCATTAGTAAGAATTTTGTCATGTGCATCTTGAAACTTTTCTAAGGTTTGCATCTTCACAGATACACAAAGGAGCAGCACAAACATAGCCCTATTAACATTCCAGCTGTTTCTTTCTAAATAATAACACCTCAGTGAAATCAGGAAGCCCTCCACTACTTGTAGTACTTTGTTTATTCAGTCTTAAATTGTCTCAGCACTTACAGTATGATTGAGAAAGAAATGAAGAGTCAATGTATAATAGAACTTTTTTAAATGAAAACTCTGAAATGTCAACAACACAAACTCCAGTTTGTAATAATTTTTCATATCATTTTGAACGTTATCACAGATACCTGCTCTACCAAGCTTTATCAGGAGAGAAGGAAAGACTGCAGGAGACACCTAATTTAAATCAAAGTTAGTTTAGAAGTTAGCATTAATTCAAAAGTTACCAACTGGCCCTTAAAACCACCCTAAGCATAATCATGACTCTTATTTCTTTCTTCATCTGAAAATATTAAAAGATAATGTTACATGCATAATTGCCATAAAATTCTCTACACTGACTTTCATGTGTTTCACTATAAATATATTTTAGATCGAATTCAAGTATCAGCATAATCCCTAATTCGTCTTAGCAACATTAAAAGAAAGCCAACCGTTTTAGTTATTTCTTACCATATGAATGAAAGAAATTTTAGAGAAAAGGATTCGAGTAAAATCCCTCTTGTAACATCCGAGTTGCAAATGCAGAAGTGATATGTGTTTTTTAGCACACTTAGCCACCATCATGTACATATGAGCCAATGCAAACATTCAGCCTCCATGCCCTCCTGTGTGTTAAGGTGAATAGTTTCTCCAGCAGAGCTGATGTGATACTGGTGTCCCAGTGCCTGGAAACATGGTCCTGGTGCAGACGGAGTCCCTGTGTCACCCGTGGAGGTAGGGCTACTGGACCTGGGTGACTGGGTGGCAGAGAGCTGCTCCTTGTAAAACACTCTTTTCTGTGTGTGTGTTCCTACTGCTGAGAAACCACTGTTGCTGTACACCCTGGGGACTGAGCCCACATTGTGTAAGGAATTTTGACAATTTTTCACAGTGAGCTAAGCAGATGACTAAGGTCAAGGCTCAAGCACCAGATGCCAGGATGAACTTGCTTTGCAAAGTGCTGATAAACTCTCCCTGTGTATGTGTGTATCAGATCTGCACAATAACTTTACAATGGGACCAGCTCTGCAAGGATCTCTTAATTATCCAAAATCAATCATTGCAACTTCAATTTTTTCATTTTATTAATAGTTGAGTCAGAAGTTATTACTATAACTGTACAGAAAAGTATGAAATCAATAACACATGCTGAGCTGTGGAACTTTAAATAAAAAATAGGATCTCTGAAGGCTTCAAACACTTAACTTGTACTTAAAGTTCATCAGAAACACTCAACAAATTTATGTAAGAACTTTTCTTGCAGTGTTTACTTATTCATAGCCCTCACTGGTACCGGAATCCATTTCCTCAGCAGGAGGAGGTGACATTCGTTTCTCCAGCCTGCACCTTGGGCGGTCCCAAGAGCAGGTTTTATCAAACTGTTACACTACATGTGGTTGAGGAACAAAGCACCACTCACATCATTCCGCCTTTGAGATTAATCACTAGCCACCAAAGCAAATGACAGAAGCACTTTAAGCCACTAGAGACACTAGGGCAGAATATAATCTACCGCCAAGTGGCAATAGTTGTGCTGGTTTTGAAAACCTGGCCTTAGAAGGAGTGCACTGCAGTGTTTGACACCAGCATTCACTGCCTGGGAGCAGGAACCTGCAGAGCTTTAAGCAGATCACACAGATCACACCCAGCACAGCACAGACACATACTAACTAGTGCCATCAGGAACTACTTGAAGTTTAAAAGGGAAGGAGCACTACCCTAACGTTTCACATCACCCTAAAGTATGCTTTTACATTGTTCAGATTTCAGCACCCTTGAAAGCCTAGGAGTTGTACAGCAAGGTCAGTGATCAAAAGACAGGAGCAGAACTGCAGGGTCCAGTTGAATCCCAAAAGTGCAGTGGCACTGCTTGTCACTGACAACCAAATAAAGGTTTTCTAGACAATAACCTTTTTACTTTCTTATCTCCACAGAGTTTAGGTAACAGCAGTCTCTAACATAGATGGAAAAGGAAAACAACAGCAAATGTAGAAGGACATAATTCTAGTTAGTTGGAGTTAGTATGAATGCAGAAGTTTTTTCAAATAGGCTTTCTAAACATCTTGATTTTTTTTATCTTGATTTTAGATACCTTTTTTTTTTTTTTTCATTTTAAATTGATATTGTGTGTTGATTTCCAGGCAGGAGAAATTTCAACAACTCATCTTAAAAAATTATTCTGGGAAAATTTTAATAAATGAAAACACTGTGATTTGGGAGGTACCAATTTCCAGCACAGATAGAGAAGCAACAGAGAAAAGAAAGACAAAAAGAGGATGTGGATGTGATAGAGGAGAATAGGCTATCCAGACTTCTGGAAACTTGGAATCTATCACAATGATTTTCCCTTTAATTCTTTTGTCTTTTCTGAGTTATCATCCAATACAATCCACCAGATCTGTCAGAGAAAATTAGCATAATCTTTTCTTAAAATCCCTGGAAGCTGAGTTCAGAGTCACTAGTTTAAATTCTAAATCTTTCTTCTATTTCTTTTCTTAAGGGCTATGTTTAGTTTCTATATCCTCTCTGTAAATCCCCATAAAGAAGAAACATTACCAGAAATATGTCACCTTTTTAAGCCATAGAGCTTTGCTTTCCCTATCTCCATGATTTTAGCTTACAAATTACTTTTCAAAAGCAATTGCTTATGCCTTTTATTTCATACTCTTCTGTAACTCTGGACTCGAGATGGTGTCAAGTGGCACAGTTTCCTCTGGCATCACCACCAATTTGCATTGGCTGATGGCTTGGACCTTTCCCTTTCTCAGTTCTTCTGTTTATTCATCCCCCCTAACCCACAGGGATAACTCCTTTATTTTATATACTATGCTGTTCTTACTGTCTGTCCCTTTTATCATCCTCACTGAATTACATTCATATTTTTTTAAGTGAAAATATAGACAAAATTGGACTTAAAATTGCAAACCTATTAGAAAGGATATGTAGCTCTTGGATATTGCAGTGTTTTTACAATGGAATCAGAATAAGCATAAACCAGCATATGTGTCTGGTTTGGGGGTTTTCTTACATTGAAAGCTTAAAGTTAGTTAAAAACTGTGTGTTTCACCTATAAATAACCACCTTTATTTGATATCTCAGTTCAACCCCTGCAGGAA